>JBBPRT010000287.1:0-14701 GCA_038093175.1 Boletus hoseneyae
CACTCGAGACGGTCGGAAAACGCCTAGCAGACGTTGTCATCGTCGCTGTACAGGACCACATGCACAAGGATGTCGTCTTGGCCTTTGCTCAGCAGGGATATCACATCTTGTGCGAGAAGCCAATGGCAACCAACTTGCACGATCTTGTCGCAATGGAGAAGGCAGTGAGCGAGGCTGGAATCATATTTGGGATGGGCCACGGTATGCACCACTCGTCACGAGGGGTGACCAAGGACTCATCATGTTCGCACAGTGTTGCGTTACTCACCATACGGCAGGGCCGTCACCGAAGTAGTTCGCTCCGGCCAACTGGGAGAGCTCGTGAATGCAGTGCATGTCGAGCCTGTCGGTTACTTTCACTTTGCACATTCGTATGTCCGGGGTAACTGGGCAAAGGAAGCAGAAAGCTCCTTCTCCCTTCTGAGCAAGAGTTGCCAGTACGTCTCTGTCGTCTTCCACGTTGATGGTTCTCTCATGTCATGGTGTTCTCCAGTGATATCGACCTTCTTTGTCACTGGCTGTCTCCAGCTGCTCCTACCAAAGTTTCCTCGTTCGGATCATTGCACCATTTCAAGAAAGACAAGAAACCGACAGGTGCTGGGAGTGCGTTGCGGTGCCTCGAATGTCCTATCGAAAACGAATGTCCATACAGCGCTCAGAAAAGTATGTGTTACTGTTTGCACACGTAATTGGCTTACATATCTCCTCACCTTCCCCACAGTATACCTCGACCCTGTATCAAAAGGAGATACGAATTGGCCTGCATGCACCCTCGTGGATGGCATACCCGACATCGAGAACGTAACAGATGCATTACACAATGGGCCTTACGGTAAATGCGTCTACGAAAGCGGCAACGATGTTTGTGACCATCAGGTCAGTCTCCCGCCAGTGACGTATTCTAAGCTCCACTGATTCCATGCCAAAGGTGGTTAACATTGAGTTCTCTTCTGGGGCCACAGCTTCCTTCACCATGGTTGCATATACCTCCCTCATTTGTGAACGCCAAACCCGCCTTCATTTTACGCACGGGGAGATCGTTGGCGATATGAATACATTCGTGGTGACCGATTTCCGAACGGGTAAGCAGACAATGCATTGTCCTGTCAACCAGGGAGGTGGACATGGAGGGGGGGACCTGGGTCTCATGCGAACGTTTATCGATGCGGTGCGATCTGGCGATCAATCAATTCTTGGGGTTGACGTGGGTGGGATATTCGCCAGCCATCTTACGGTATTTGCTGCGGAGCAAAGCCGCAGGAAAGGCAAAGTCGTGGATTGTGCGCAGTACGAAAGGGCGATCCGGACGGAACTCGATCAGTAAATGATATTATCCATTGGAGAAATTGTATGACGATAGGAAGGTTGTACGGATATCATGAAATTAACCCCATTCTTGTCGATCTGATTTTTTGGTGGGAAACAAAAAAAAAGTATGCCCACTGGCTGGATTGAACAACCGACCTCATCATTACAAGTGACGCGCTCTACCACTGAGCTAAGCGGGCAAGCACTCGAGATCGAGGACATGGTTACCTGAATGCATACGCTACTTGATCAAATGGATCCAGTGGAATGGACAAATGTCCTGGCTGCGGCAACGGAAGTGACTGCGCACCGCCCACCTCAAATACTGAGCAGTGAGTACGTCCGTCATCTACAATTACATGGACGACTCTACCCACGAGAGCACACTCGCATTGGCAGGTGGTCGTACACTGGCATACGCGACTTCCGGCAATGCGTCCAGCACGACCGTTCTCCTTTACCTTCACGGCGCTTTCGCGATCGGAGAGACGTCCAACGTCTCCCGTACCATCGCATCCAAGAACGTGCACTACATCTGCCCCACGCTCCCCGGATGGGGAAATACCTCTTCCCCTTCCCCATCCACGTCGTACATCGACTGTCTCACTAGCGACATGACTGCCCTCCTGGACCACCTCTATCCTGAAAACGGGAGGGACATCAAGCTGTACGTCTCTGGGGGCTCCTTTGGCACGGTGCCAGCTCAGATATTGTACGGGGCGCCTTACGACAAGTTCCCGTACGGGCGGTGCATCGTCGGGGTGTTGCTCATGGCAGCGCTCACGCCTTTCCGCTATCACAAAGACTATGCAACGCATATGACCTGGAGTAGTTATCTATTACTCGGTCCCCTGTCTCAGTGGTCTGCGTTGCGCCACGTGCTTGTGCGTCTCGTGACACTCGGAATGGCCAAAAAGATGTCTACGGTCGACAATGCAGAAGCGTTTCTTCGGGGATATCTCTTTGACAAGATGGACGAGGGCGAGAAGAAGGAGTTTGCGCGGTGGAGGGCGGAACAGGGTATTGCGGAGGGTGAAACAGAGAGGCGGTTTGCAAAGAATGCCGTGCGGAGCGTAACGAAGTCTTGGGAGGGTTTCAAGTTCATGGCCCCCGTGCTGCACTCTGACTGGGGATTCCAGCCGGACGCGTTGGACGAAGAGCATTCTCAGCCATTCGTCATGCTAGTGACGACTGCCGGGGATAAGGATGCTCCCGAGGCATGGACACAGTACCTAGCTGCGACTTACAACAACACCAAGGTCACGACATTTCATGGTGGACACATTGGTGGTTTGTTCCACATGAACAGTGTCTGGGCCGAATTTTTAGCTGGTGAAGAGTAGAACAAACGCAGGTGTACTAGTATATAAACCGATCGCAGTTACAAGGTATCGCAGAACAAATCGATGGGGAATATTACAAAGGGAGGTGTCGCAAGTAGCCAATGAACGCAAATAAATGACAGCATTGTTGATCAAGCATCAAGTTCCAACTCTCTTCTGATGATCTCTCTGACTTCCCTGATCCCTCCTGCCTCGCGCTTGACTCTCCGGGGACTTCGGGTAAGCAACTGCTTTGCACTGTCGAGACGGGCGTTCGATCCGGGGCTCGCAGGTGGTCCAAATAGCTTCGATCCTGGGCTAGGCGGAGGGGCCATTTTCCTTGCCGATGGCTTTGGTGGGCTCGAGGGATCAGAACCATCGGTAGTGTCTGAGTTCGACGCGGTGGGTGGCATTTCGAACCACTCTTCGCCATTAATGTCAAGCGGTCTGAGGAAGAACGGACAGAGCGTCGTAAGAAGTTTGAGCGATTCGGAGGCCTCCGACGTCGACATCGGGACGAGGGAAGATTTCACGATGGCGGCCATGACCTCGCTGGCTGGAAGAGCTTTGCGCTTACGAGTGGTCGGCGTTGCGGTCGAGCCAACAGGGGATGAAAATAACCTAGCGGGGTTAACACTCCGAGCAGCGATGATCATATTTGCACTTACATCCAGGCACTTTCGGCAACACCGCCGAGGCGACCGAGCAAGCAACGTCGTCGAATCTCTTCTTGACCGAGTTTCTGAATCTGGTCCCTGGTAAGTTTACTGCCGGCGACTTGGGCGCTGGCTTTGACGGGAGAGGAGGTCAGTGATTTGAGGCGGACACGATCGTATAGCGCTTGACGTCGAGAGGTGCTTGGTGTCGCTGGGGCAGTCTCGGCATCGGGGCCACGCTGGTGGACGGGTGTTGTAGGGAGTGCGTCTGATTCATCGGATCCGAGACGCTTGCGAGAAGGTGTCTGTGGTGTGAGGAGTCCCGCGAGGGGATCGACACGCTTGGTGCGAGAAGAGGGTGTGTGTAGGAGTGATTTAAATGGTGAAGTCTGAGATTTGGCGATCGGAAAAGGGACAGGGAAATCGCGAGGTGGGCCAGATGGTTTTGCCGACTTGGAAGGGGATTTGGAAGGAGAGGAAGGGGAGGAGGGCAGCATGTTTGCAAGGATGGCAGCACCCTTTGGGGATGCGGACGCAAGCACGCGGGTGAGAGATGAATGCTGGACGGTGTGGACGGCGAGTCGAGGCAAATCCGCCAAGGGTACATTTGGGACAGGGGTGGTGCCAGAATGGAGCTATGGAAAGCAAGGTGAGCCGGGCTGAAGAGAATCAATGAAAAGGCGTACGTTGACCCAAGAATCCAGCTTTGATCGGAATTCTGCGCGTCGCTTATCTGCATCGGCGGTCCACCTTGCGACTGCAGCCATGCCACCAGTCATGCCCTTGTCGATGTCCATCTCGACCTCGATGCCGATACCGTATACGGAGACGCGTTTTCCGGCAGACTTTGAGTAGTGAGAGGTGGGACTGATGACGAAGCCCATCGAACCGCGGGTCCAGTTCTTTGGGGGCGGTGGTGCGGTGGTGACGAGGAAGGGGTTGGCATCGTCTTGCGTGGGAGGAAGAGAAGTAGAGTCCCACTCCCAGATCCAGCAGATACGCCTGAGGTCGTCCTCGTCGAATTTAGTGGTAAACCCGGCATAGGTGGCGATGGAGATGTGGTTGAGAACGTTGCGGATGATGCCGGTGTGTTCAGAGGGAGAGACGGCGCATGTCGCGAGTGCATGAGAGAGGGCGTGTTGGAGGGCCGAGTGGATGCTGGCTAGTCTGGAGAGGTGTTTGTGCACAGAGCGGTGCGGTGTGGGTGGTGGTGAACACGGCGCAGTTCTGCGTCGTTTTGGTGCGTCGTCGTCCGAGTCAGAGACGCGTCGTTTCTTTGGAGAGACGTGAAGGGCAGCGTAAAGAGACATGAGAAAATAAATAAAAAAAACACGACTGCATGTGATCGATACACGTGCACGTGATTTATTCGCACGGCTGTGACGAGTCGATTCGATATTTGGATTAAAAAAGGACTCTTAGTGATGGACAGCCATCCTCTGTAAGTCTCGCTCATCTCCTCGCACCTTCCCCGCTCACCTCTGCCATAGCCGCAATTCGCTCTTTCGTTTGTCGTGTACGTGTTCGAGTCTCGTCACTCAATGATGCCAACATCCCCCTAGCCGAAATTGATGTCTTTCTCGCAAAAGAGCGCGAATACATCGACCGCATCGAAGAACTCTCAACCAGCCTGGCTGCATTCCGTGCTGCATACACCAGCTCCCAGGAAGAGGTCATTCGGAAAAAGGACGAAATCAACACCCTCCTATCAGAACTCCATGCACTAAAGGTCTCATCCTGCTCCTCTCCCTGCCTCCCTCTCACATCTCCTCTCAGGGACACGAGAAACGCGTCATCTGTCTCTTGGATGGCGATGGCACCATATTTTCACCAGACCTCATCTCTCAGGGCCAAGAAGGCGGCCTCGAGGCTGCCAGGCTGTTGACTGAACGTGTACGCCACTATCTTGCTTCCGACCTCGATCATGAAAAATTCCACCTCTGGGTCTATTTATTTTACAACAAACGTGGTCTCCTCGACACTTTTGCCAGAGTCGGCCTCTCTGCCGCGAAACTAAAGTTTGACGACTTCATCATTGGCTTCAATCAAGCCGCCGAGCGTTTCCTCATCGTCGACGTCGGCGGAAGCAAGGAGGCCGCTGATGCAAAAATTAAAGGTCTCTCACTTCGCTGACTCTCACACTTCCCTTCACACTTCTTCTCCGCAGTTCATCTCCAAGATAATATTCGTCTTCCTCAGACCCACAAAATTATATTCGGAGGCATGTCCTTTTCCTTTTTCTTCCTCTCCACCTAAACCTCTTCTAGGATCCCACGACAATGGATACGTCAACGTCCTTCGCTCCGTCATCACTGAAGGTTTTCGTGAAAAACTTATTCTAATGCCTGGTTACTCCGACGTCGCCCTCGACATCAGAGCACTCACGCTTCCCGAACTTCGCATCCAAAATTTATTCATCACCACCAAACTCGTACCTCCTTCTTACACTTCCATTGCGTCCGGTCCACCACCCGGCCTACCTGCCACCCCCAGGTTACCACCCCCGAACGTTCAGATATCCAATTCATCAGCTGCTTCAATTACCCCAGCTCGCCCTGCCCCAGATATTCCCAACTCCACTCCCAGACGTGACTCAATTCCAAGTTATAAATCAGCCCTCCAGTCAGGCTCCATCCCATATGAAGCCAGCGATAGCAGTGTTTCCACAGATGCAAATGATGCTCATCCAGCACAACTCATTCAGTTTACACGCAGGCTGTCGTCTCCAGGAAGACAACGGCGCCTCAATCCCAAATTAGTTGAGTTCATACCCTCGTGCCAACCCCAACTGACTGAGCGCCCGCATCCGCCTTATCAGCCCTTGTCGAAGCGTTGGTCCATCCACATCAATCAATCATTCTCCACGTTGACCCGTCCTGCAGATAACCCGGCACCTTGCACCTTGTTTTACCTTGCACAGTGTCGACATGGTTCAGACTGTAAATACGGTCATGACTATCTACTGGAGGAAGAACATTATGAAGAACTAAGCGCGAATGCTAAAAAGACACCTTGCAAGGTCACCAATGAGGGTCTGTTCTCTCTCATTTGCCCCTTTGCCTCTCACCAGTCTTCGCAGGTGCAATCTGCCCATTCGGCGATGATTGTGTGTATGGACACGTCTGTCCTCAAGGAACGATGTGTTACTTTTTCAAACTGGGCAGATGCAAGTTTCAATCTAGTCGGTGTTCCATCCTGTCATGAAACAACACACTCAGATCTTGTATAGCTGGAATGCACCGTAACATTTGAAATCATACCGAACACGCGGAGTTGTTGAGATATGAATGGTTGAAACGAATTTTCCCGCATACGCCAAGTCATTTGTACATATATGAACTTCACCAAATCGTCTTTTTTTTTGTTTCTCAGGGCTCAAACGCGGCGAGCTTTATGAACACGTCAGCGCTGATGGAATGTTCTATTGACGTACTCGACCCTCCGCTATGATTCGCGGCCGGACGCGAACCGAGAACTGTGCATTGGCAGGTTCGCGTGACTCGGCCGTCTTTACTGGGTCCGTGTCTTCTCTAGCTCGGGCTCAAGATGCTTCCCTTATCGGTTGGCGCAAGAACCCCGCGATCTAGCCTGATTAACTACTCATTTAGACGCTGGTCATTGTTCTAGATCCATTCTTTAAAAAGGGTCGCCCTCCTTTTGCCCGCCATTTTCTTTTCGCCCTCTTGCCTTTATTATGGCAACCCCCCAGGCCACCGAGGCCAGCCAACAGGCTTGGTAAGTGTAGTAGGTCCTGGGTGTTGCGCTGCAAGCCTTGATTCGACGGTCTCATTTTTTCCTTGCAAGGGACGAAACGATCACGCGACTGCTAAGTATGTCCTACGCGTCAAACCCCGCTTTTGGCACTCATGACCTGTCTTGCCAGCCCTCTCCTCGACGACGATTAAACGAAACCTCGACCTAGAGAACCGTCTGGCAGAGCTAGAGGTTGAGCTAGCAGTATGGAAGCAAGCTCATGCTACGGCACTCGAGGGGGCAGAACGGGAGGCAAAAGCTCTTAAAGGAAGGCTTGCCTCTCTCAACAGTCAAATTGCATCCGTGGAGTCTATGATGGTTTGTGTTTCTGTGACACTTTGGTGGGCTCGGTCTCATCGTCATTCCTGAACAGAGTCAGAGCTTGTTAATTCTCTGCGTCATTGACGGTGACGCTTGTGTATTCACCGAGGCTCTCCTCAGGCAGGGGCATGAAGGTGGTCGCCTGGCTGCCCAGCAACTGACCAAGGCAGTCGCCGACTATTTGACCAGCGAAGACATTCATGTTCTAGGACGGCTGTCCTTTTGGATTACCATTTATTATAACAGGATAGGACTCGCCAGCGTTCTTCAGCGCCACCAAATATGTACACCTGAACAATTGGAGGCCTTCACGATGGGCTTTAGCCAGGCGTCCCCAAGATTCTTACTGGTGGATGTCGGGTACGGCAAGGATGCTACATTTACAAAGATAACAGGTCCGTCCCACGTTCTTTGTGTTGTGCCTTCTCCGCTTAATTTGAGATCAAAGAATATCTGCAAACCTACACTCGTTTTCCACAGACGCAGCGGATTTTCCTTGCTGGTGACATGCTTTATCACAGCAGGTATTGGCAAGGGATTGACGCAGAAGCAGGTGGTTCTGATAGTGCATATGCATCAACAATCGCTACACTCCAGAGCGATGGTTTGGGGGGAAAACTAGCACTGCTCGAAGCTGCGGGTGCTCGCGCGAACCAGTCACCACGATTTCGCTTGCCTACTCTCTACGTCGATAATCTATTCATGACACATCAAGCGACACCACCTCCGAGCGTTACTCGTCTTCCCCCTCCCTTGGACGTCACTGGTCTCAGTCCCTCTTATATATCAGGCGGTTTGCCAACACCACGTTCTCCTCCCAGTGTACCAACACCTTCGACCGGCAAGTTGATTGACCCAAACTTGGTAAGTAAACGACTGGCAGCACTCGCGGTCATGCGCTAATTTGTACTACAGCCGCTTCACAAACGTCCGTCGATGGTCTGTTTCTTGAGGTGTATCAGACTAACAGACATTCAAGCAGATTCTCCACCGCCTTGCAACGAATTTTACCTGATGTCCTGCACTAAAGGCGTAAGTGTGCTATCCCACCGTTCGTTGGTCTGAATTGACGTTCGCACGCAGGGGACGTGTAAATACTCACATGACTACGTACTGACTCCCGATCAATTGGCGACGTTGGCTTCCAATGCCAAAAAGGCGCCATGTAACTTTCTCAAAAATGGTATGAAGCCCCCGATGGACGACCCGTGGCGTGCTTATTTACGTGTGCCAGGCCTTCAATGCCCGTATGGCGACCGCTGTTGCTGGGGCCACACTTGCCCGAATGGTTCTAAATGCTTTCACCTGAGCAAAGGCAAGTGCTGGTTCAAAGGCGGTACGTGTGTCCCACGAACTTGGGTGATGTGTCCACTTACGCGCCTTTGGCCAGAGGGCATGCATGACGTCGCTCTGCTGCCTCTGTTGAGCCTTTGATACCCTTTAGTATTGAGCTCGCGTGTAATTTAGATCCTCCGTTCGTGCTTTTAAGGCGCCCACTCTTTTCAGCTATCGTGCAGATAATGCGTGTACCGTTGCGGTTATACCACCTCGCTCGTTTCTTGACGATGTAGGACTGGAATGGATTTCTTGGTTTCGTTCTTTTTTTTTTTTTTTGCAATAGCAATTTAGTCGTAACCGTGTGTCTTGTCGTGTGTGATTAACAGCCGTGCGAAATCGATGATAACGACCAGCAACGCAGACTCAACGCTGCTTGCCACCTTTGCTCTCTCCCAGCATGACTTCAGTCAGTCCCCGTCTTCGCTCGCCCACCATCGACTGACAAAATCCCCATCTAGCACGGCGAACAGGACGATCTCAAGCCATCCGTTACCCCAGGTGGGTCGTACGCCACAGCCCTTGGTGCCATCTGATCCCGATTTTCAGGCTACAGGCCTACCGCTGCAAAGACCGCTGAAGAGTACGCAAAGTTGGATGCCGAAGACGAAAGTCTCGCGCGTTGGAAAGCCAGTCTGGGCATCGTCCCCGGTGCAACCACTGGAGATACCACTCTCCCAAAGGTAACGCATGCGCAGGAATCGGTGGCACTCGTATTCAACCCACGTTTCCATCAGGTCACTATCCTGACCCTTGAACTCGACTCCCCCACACTCCCTCCAGGCAAGAAGCTCGTCTTTGACTTGGCAGATACGGCAAAACTTGCGGATACCAAGAAGAACCCGATCATCATCAAGGAGGGTGTCGAGTACAAGTGTGTATCGTCGTATTTGCTGTCGTCATCAATCTTTTTATATTTTGTCAGCGTGCGCATCACATTTAAAGTAAACCACTCGATCATCTCGGTATGTTGCCTTTTGCTTTGATCTTGTAGTGGATGTCCTCAGTGGTTATCAGGGCGTCCGTTATATACAAGTCGTGAAGAGAGCTGGTGTTGCTGGTGAGAATTCACGCCGTGATCTTGATCCGTTTGCTGACATATGTCCAGTGGACAAATTAGAACAGATGCTTGGTTCTTATGGCCCTCATCCCAAGGGAGAGGCATACGCCAAGAACTTTGATCCTGAAGAGTCACCATCAGGTACCCTCGCTCGCATGGGTTCATTCAACGTCAAGAGTCGTGTCGTTGATGATGACGGCGAGATCTATGCTGGTATGTCCCCTGCTCGCAGACATACCCGAGATCTGACCTGCAGACAGACTGGGAGTGGTCCTTCAAGCTCGCAAAGGAGTGGTGAGCAGTTGGCGTCGTTGTCTTTTTACTTAGCTCCTGCATCATTCTCGGGCATTCTTTGGCATACTATAATTCCGTATTGTCCTGCATGTACTCCTCATATTCCGCTTACCCTGTATGTTTTAAGAGTTATGTCTGCCACTGTCTGGCCTTTACCCATTCTATTTGTTTCTACGGCAACATTTGTGCACTCGTACCACGTTCATGTCTGCCTTGCTTGCCCGGAAATCCCTGCGAGCAAGTTTCCTGTCGCGGTCGATGCGAAATTTGGTACAAAAATCTTGCTTTGCACCGAGACCGACGCCAAAACCTCCCGCTCGTCATGCTTGCACCGCTACCCCGACGACGACATGGGTCGACCGCTTTCCAGCCAGCATGCGACCGTACGTCTATCTAACCAGGATTGACAAACCCATCGGGACACTCTTGCTCTTCTATCCCTGCGGTAATCATCGCTCTGTGCCCTCTTCTTTTTCACTGACTCAATATGCAGCATGGTCCATCACCATGGCTTCCTACGCGCAGGGAGCGCCCCTCACCACCTCGCTCACATACCTCGGTCTATTCGGTCTCGGCGCCCTCGTGATGCGAGGTGCGGGTTGTACCATCAACGACATGTGGGACATGCATCTCGACAAGGCAGTCGGTCAGTCTCCACCCTCGTACCCAAACACATCCATGACCTTTTCCCCCCATCGCTCTTTTAGAGAGGACACGCACCCGACCGCTCGCGCGTGGCGATATCACGCGTCGTCAGGCGCTCGTTTTTCTCGCCGGACAACTGACCGTCGGATTGGGTGTCCTGCTCCAGCTCAACACGTACAGGCAAGCACGCGTATTCATGGATTTTTGGATTGGCTGATATGATCTTGCTCCCGATCTGTAGTATCCTCCTCGGCGCATCGTCCCTCTCCATCGTGACCATCTACCCACTCATGAAACGCGTCACGTACTGGCCACAGGCCGTCCTCGGTACCTAAATTGAAACTAGAATGAAAACGGGATGACTGAATTGATTTAGGGCTGGCTTTCAACTGGGGAGCGATGCTCGGCTGGTCTGCCGTCGCAGGTAACGTTGACTGGCATGTCTGCGTACCCCTCTACGCGGGAGGAATATGTTGGACGTTGGTCTATGATAGTATCTACGCGCACCAGGCAAGTCGCGCTCCTGGCGCTCGGTGATCGTCTTGACATGTCCTTTTTTTTGGACAGGACAAGATCGACGACGTCAAGGTCGGCATTCGTTCGACAGCATTGTTGTTTGGCAAACACACGCGTCCCATCCTGAGTGCGCTTTCCGTATCGACCATGTCCCTCATCACCTATGCTGGCATGTTGAATGCCCAAGGTGCACCATTCTATCTTGGCGTGTGTCTCGGGGCGGCACAGCTCGCTCGGGTCCTTGTATCCACAGATTTTGATGACCGAGCGAGTTGCTGGCGGGGCTTTGCCGGTTGTGGGTGGTCGGGATTCTGGGTATGGACGGGAGCTTTCGTGGATCATGCGACCATGGCAGCAGGCTTTGCATGGTGAACAACTTTTTGATCATGATTCTAGGAATACAAACAATTATGTGCAGCACGAACAATGCGCAGAAAATACAAATATACAGGGGGTACGATTGGTGAGCAATGTAATAACACATATTAAAGAGCACCTCGGAACCGACGAGTCAAGCTGAATTAAGCCACCGTCTTGCGAGCCTTGAGCCATCCGTTCAACGTCACAACGCAGAGCGTCCAGCAAAACGCAAAGCACGTGATAGCAACTGCGACATTCAAGAACATCATCATGTCTGGGGAAGAAACACCGGTCAAAACACGACTTGGCGCGGAAAAGGAAAAGCGGCTGACCGTCACGCCCTTTCCGCATGGCTGCCAGCGTGAGCTCTTCCGTGCTGAACATAAACATCAGACCACCGCATGCCAGGAAGAAACTTCCCAGAGCTTCTGTCGGCGGTCGAGAAGGAAGCACGGATTTAGGTGGACTAAGCCAAAGGAAGAAATACGTAAAGCATCTGAGTACCGAGAACCCGAGCAGCAGCCAGCCCCAAAGTTCATGAATCTGGACCTGTCCACGAGTCAGATATGGGCTAAACGTACGTGACCAGCCGAAGTATACCTGGAAGACGTAAGCTTGCGCATGTGCACTCATGGCGGCACCTGTGACACCGATAACAAGGGCGGGGAAAGGGTTGAAGCTAGCTCTGTAGCTGGGTGGCTCGGCAATGCTGGTGGACCGTTGGGAAGTCGTCGCCGAAGCAGCCAACCAACGTCGTACACGGCGGGACTCTATCCCCATACCTACGAGACCAGCAAACCAAAACATGACCTTGAAGGCAGTTGATGTTGGGTGGGCAGGACAGTGAGGTAGCGACTCTACGTACCGCAATGCTAATATGTTGTACCTGCTTCGTAGTGTAAGGGTCACCCGGTTTCGCTCCGAATCTCTCCATCCAGGTGTTGGTAATTCCGTAAAGAAAGATGACGGTAGATTCAACGAATTCTGCCGAGATGGTGTTTCCGATCGGCGAGATATTCCACGCCCAGCCCATCTCTGAGTGCGAACCCAAGAAGCGAGCAAAGGTGAACAACCCGTAACACCAAAATATTCCGCCCTCTGGGTAAAGGGGTCAGGGAGACTCGTCACAAGAATCAAAGGTTCACCTCTTCCTTACTTATGAGATGGGCGAGACAGCCGTTGATATAACTGTCACGACAGCCACCTGTGTAGACAACTACACCAGACAGGACCATTCCAAAGGCAGCAAATACGAGGGCTCTCTCAAGGATGGCGAATGCGGCCTGTGAAACGCGACGGAGTAAAGGTTGTTTAGGACGAGAGACGGGGGTGAGTACGACATCGCGGAGAGTGTCGTCAGAATGTCTTGAAGATCTTGGAAAGTCGGCGTCAAAAACGATTTGCTCAGACAGGGAAGAGTCGCGATGCTCGTGAGGGGATGTTAGTTTCATGTCATCGTACCCTTCAGGATCTTCCGAGACGAGACCAGCATACTCTTCCGGAGAAGGACAGGTGTCTTGGTGGCCCAACACGATTGAACGCCAAAATTGCCCAAAAGAGAGTTTGGAAGGTGCTCTATAGAAAGCATATAGACGAGCGAAAAATGCGGCAATGTCAACAGCAGACAGAGCTAGGCTGAGAAGTAAAACCAGGTAGCCGTGGGTAGAGTGGGTTGAGCCTTCATACCTGGTAAAGGAACGCTGATGAAGTGGCGAGGTGGCGAGTTGAAGCAGGGACAGCTTACATGTCGGGAGTAAGTTTCCTGTAGAGACTGCTGGTTGCGCAACCAAGGGCTGAGAGGGCGTAGAATGAGAGGACTGCCAAGCCATGATAGGAATGCTTTGCAGAACGGAAGGCAATGCCTGGATGTCACGATCGGTGTGAGTGGGGGGTGAAAGGGAGGAGGGTGAAGGGAAGAAGCACACCAGCAGGAAGTGCGACGAAAAAGGCGAGTGACATGAAGAGCACATGGGCTGTGATGAGGGCAGGATAGCGCGTGATGTCAGGCTCGTGGTCCTCTATATCTATGGACCAATAAGAGGGGGGTGTGGGTAGATGCCACTGGAGGATCTCGGTCTCATTTATCTTGGACATGGGGTGACCAGAGTGCATGTGCATATGTGCGTCGTCACGGACATGAATAGAAGGTGAAGCATGTGCGGATAGGGGGGCGAGAAGGAGGAGAAGGAGGGGGAGAAGGGAGACGGGGAGCGCGAGGGCTACTGCGGAGGGCCGTCGCATGGCTGATGAGGAGGAGGAGGAGGAAAGAAGCTAAGAAGGCGATGAATCGGAAGCGATGCTTATGAAGGTTTTGCGAAGGCCGTGATATGATGCTGCACGATCAATGACAGAGCATGATCACGTCAGCACTCACCCTCAGCTGCCTTTCCCGTTATGGAAGGTAGTAGTATGTTCATGTCTGCACGGGAACGGACGCTCGTCCTCAAAATCGACTTTTTTATTTTATCCTATTGCTGTCTCATGGTACGGGATCCATTGGCTCTACTGCTCACAGTCATACCAACTTACAGCGTAAACAGTACTTTACAAATTGTACGTCCACTTCCGCTACACACGACCTCTCAACGATCGTTGAGCGGCGGTCAGACCTCGACCGATCCAATGTAAACAATGCATATGTCTCTGGAATGAAGCAAGACCTCAATATGCAAGGAAACGACTTCAACGTTGGCACCCCTTTCTTCGTTCCCATAACCTTGTCACATCCCCTTCCAGATAGTCAATACCATGTTTACTTGCGGATATATCATCGGAATGATACCAAGTACTTTCCTTTTATCCCTCCTTTCATTCTCTATGACATGTGCTGTCCTTTAGACAACCTGATGCTCCAACTCGTCCCGCCTAGAATCTGGTTCCCACTCATGCAAATATTTTGGGGCGTGCTCACTTTCTGGTACGATCACCTCCCTCATGCTACCGATCCCTCCAATCATTACGGTCTAGCTCCAGCGTGGTCCAAAACGTTCAACAGGTCTGCCTCCTCCCTCCGTTACTCCCTTACGCTCACCGCTCTTCAACAGCTCTACGCCATCAGGTTTTTACAAGGTATGTCAGAAGCTTCTACCTTTGTTGGCACACATTATATCCTCGGCTCGTACGTCCCCTTT
>JBBPRT010000288.1:0-14697 GCA_038093175.1 Boletus hoseneyae
GCACCATGGGTTAAGGATATATCCTTATATAGGTACTGTACAGTTCTAGACACCAAACATGTACACACACAGTAGGATAGTATATAAGGCTCACTGCCACTCCAGAGAACCTCAGTCTTGTTTTTTTGGAGTTCTCCCAACTTCATACCAGTCCTAAGGCTTACACTTGTCTAGCAAGCGCTTGCTCCATCAGTAAGGGGTTGGCTGTTTTAGAGTGTGTAATTGAACTCTTGGAGGAGTTTGTACCAACACGCCTAGTGTCCAGAAAGCATTTGAGGCTTTTTCCAGTATTCAAGATTTTTGTGGTCTGTCCAAATCTCAAAATTAGCCTTTCCAATGAGGTAACGATGCCACTCCTTGAGAGTGTGTATGATGGCTAGCAACTCCTTGTCATAGACGGGATAGTTGCATTTGGCAGAAGAGAAAGAATGAGAAAGAAAAGCGTAGGGGCACCATAACTTATCCTCCCCTAGGACAGACAATACTGTGTCTGAGGTGATATCACTAGCGTTTGAAACGGCCAACCACTTACCGATGGAGTAAGCATTTGCTAGACAAGTATAAGCCTTAGGACTGGTATGAAGTTGAGAGAACTCCAAGAGAACAAGACTGAGGTTCTCTGGAGTGGCAGTGAGCCTTATATACTATCCTACTGTGTGTGTACATGTTTGGTGTCTAGAACTGTACAGTACCTATATAAGGATATATCCTTAACCCATGGTGCAAGGCTATGCTATAAGGCAGTGCCAAATGCTGTACAAGCTATGTTTGCTATGCGGGCTGTGTGAGGCTATGAGTGGAGATTAAGGAGGCTGTGTGATATGTGGCTATGACCTGATACAGCCTTTGGATAAGATCCATTGGTCTGTGCACAAGTCACATGACTGGTTTAGGGGAGGCTCCTAGTAGACTTGTAGACAAGCTATGGCGGGCGTAGGATAGGGGCTAGCAAGGAAAGTGGCCATAGCGAGTCAGGAAAAATAGGGAAAAATAGAGGGATCATAACAGCGTTGGTTTCAACACGCATGTCCTTGGTGGAGTTAAAAAAAGCCAAGAGTGGCGCTATTGTGAATTGTTTTTTGAGCATGTTGAATGCTGTTTGTTGAGCCTCCCTCCAGATGTAAGGAACATTTTTCTTGGTGAGGTCATTGAGGGGGTGGGCAATCTGTCCAAAACCATTAATGAAATGACAATAATAATTACATAGTCCAAGGAAGGATTGAAGTTGTTTTAACTTGGTAGGTGCCGGCCAGTCCAGGATGGCATTGACTTTTTTCGGCTGTATACCGACACCGTCGGTGGAAACAGTCATGCCTAGGAAGTCAACTTGGTCAGTGTTAAATACACATTTTTCAGGTTTTGCATAAAGGTTGTTCTCGCAAAGCCTGTAGAGAACTTCCTTGACAACCTCCAAGTGTTTCTTGTCGGATTTGTTTTTTGTAAAACTACACATATCGTCGAAATAGACGATGACAATGGCATATATGTTGTTGAAGATGTCGTTCATCATCTGTTGGAAAGTTAGAGGAGAGTTAGTCATTCCAAAGTACATGACTACTGGCTTGTAGGCTCCGAGCAGCATTACAAACGCAGCTTTCCATTCATCACCTTCTTTGATGCAGACATTATTATAGCCCCATCGCAGATCTAGGCAAGTGAACTTATCTGCACCCTTCAGGTGATCAATAAGAGAAGAAATGAGAGGAAGAGGGTAAGAGTTTTTTATGGTACCCTTGTTGAAATACCTATAGCCCATGACAAGATGCTTTTCTCCTGTCTTTTTGGAAATAAAGAATATGGATGCAGTTTGTGGAGACTTGGAAAGGTGGATGTATCCCTTCTCTTGTTTGGAAGCTATAAAGTTGCGAACTTCGTCAAGTTCAGCATTGGAGAGAGGAATTACCTGACCCTTTTTAGGTATGAAGTTGGGTTTTAAATTGATGGCGTGGTCCCAGGGTTTGCAGACCAACATCCATTTGGATTCTCCTTTGCTAAAAACATCAAGGAACTTGTGATACTGAGGAGGTACCTTTTCAGCGAGGCCTTCCTCAATAGATTATATGGATGCATTCCAGATGCTATGAACAAGATTTGCTACATTGATCGTAATGTAGTTATAGGTGCAATGGCAGAAGTTGATCATTTTTTCAACCCAGTTGATGAGGGGGTTGTGGCATTTAAACCAATCGTATCCTAAATAAATTTTGTGAGTACCCAGATTGGTTACCAAGATGTCTATGCCTTCTGAGTGCCCCTGATAGGATAATACTAGAGAAACATAATCAGTGATATTGCCATGTGATGATGTTGAGCCATCAACATTAGAAATAGAATGAGGAAAAGATATTTTTTTGGTTGGAATACTGAGTGACTGTACCCATTTTTTGTCTACAAAAGTCTGGTAGGTGCCAAAGTCAAATAGGGCTTTTTCTGATGTTTTTTGCCATTTTGATTCAGTTTTGTGATAAATATTGGTGGCGATTTCGAATTCATCGCCATTGGGGATGATTCTAAGGTTAAGGTTAGTAGGGGAGGTTTTTAAAGGAGAAAAAGATTTGATTGAAGATTTTTTTTATTTTTTTAGGAGAATTAAGCACACTATTTTTTACTTCTGGTACTGCACTCAAGTGAGACACTCCTTCAGAAGGCATAAGGAAACTAGATAAAACAAAGTTCGATGAGTCTATGTCAACTACCTCACCATCCATCTCTTCTAAAACTGAGAAACAATTATGTGAAGAAGAAGAAGAAAAGAAAGAAAAACTATTGTCCTTGGCCAAATGAACACCTCTCAGGTTCATTTGGCTTGGCCTTTTCCCTTAAGTCCATTGGCAGCTAGCTACTGGGCTTGTGCTGTAAACATATTGAAATAGAAGGCCTTCGCTTTCTCTATCTGCCATGGCAGGGCAGATGAGGGTGCTGGCGAAGGTGAAGAGAAAGAAGAGGATGGGGCAGGGACGATACTGGTAGTGGGGGTGAGTTCAATCTTGCGGACATTGGAACTGAAACAGCCAACCCCTTACCAATGGAGCAGGTGCTTTCTAGTCAAGTTAGGGATTGTAACAGCGTTGGTGGCAACTATGGAGATTTCTACGTCAATCCTGTAGAGCTCGAACTACTATATAAATACCTCTACAGGTATAGACCCTTGGTGCAGTTTTACGAAATTTTTATAAGCCTCCTCTTTCAGGATGTCAATCCTAAAAAAATCTTTGACTGCTTTTTGAGGTCAGCCCAGATGGGCCATCCTCTGGCGTTATTGGTCGCAGCCTGGTAGTTCTCTATAGTCATCCAGGTGAAGGTTTTAGCTCAGCTAGTCATATAGAGCAAGACTGCAGTGGATTTTTGTTGGTTGTTCAGCGTGTCATGGCACTGGACCCATGTTTCAATTTTTGTCCACCAAGTGTGGTAGGTGGATCGGTTACCATCCCAGTAGCCTGGTTCGGCAATTAGTTTGGTGGGGAAAGATGAAGAGGAAGGGGTGGTGGCGGGTTGCTGGAGGGAAAGGGAGGTTTGCAACAGTTATTGCATTTGTTGCATGGTGTTCAAGATGTCCTGCCATGTTGGGGCAGGAGGAGCAGTGCTGGACATTCTTGGTGATAATAGCAGAATGGAAGGGGAAGATGATTGAGGGGATGGATTTACTGGTGATATTGGAATGGGTGAGTTAGGTGGCAATGGGAACATAGCACGAAGACTCCCTGGAGACCCACTTCCTGAGGGCGAATAAATCTTGGGTGTCTGGCCTTCTTAACATGAGGCTTGCGTTGGTGACAAGTAGGGGCAGGAGTGTGAGTGCAAGGACATGCAGGTTCTGGTGCCTGAACATGCATGGAAGTGTCTAGGTCTGGTAGATCCTTGATATGGATATACTTGTGGAAGGAGAGATCAAAGTTGTCCACTGGAGGTTGGTCATTTGGGTCGAAGTCATTGGGGATATTGTCAATGGTAGGAGTGGATAGAGGTGTAGCTTGGCGGAAGTTGCAGTAAAACTCAAGAGCATTAAATTCCTGATGATGTTCGGTGTGATACAGGAAGTGAGTTCTCATAAGAAGGCAAGGAAGGGCAATATAGCGGGTTGGGCTTTATGACAGTCCTATTCAGATGAAACCGGACAAGAACCTTATAGAGCGAAGTGAACCTTCTGTCAAACAGCAGGTTGTATGAGCAATGATATAGAGACGATCTGTCAATGACGAGTGTCAACAATGATGTATACAGTGATGGTAAAGTAATTGAATGGGAGATGTATGAGAAACGTTGATAGCATCTAATGATGAGGATGAGACGGCAAATTGCTTGGATAGAAAAGAGGAATGAAGAGTGGTATTCAAGTGTGTAAGACCCCTGAGAGAGAGAATACAAATGAATAGGACTGAGAAATAGATGATGTGGAGGTACGGTTTATATATATAAGTAAGGGGCTTTAGAGTAGGTTGTCTGAGTCCTAATCAATTGAGGGCCAGTATGAGAGATAGAAGAAAAGAAGTAAGATAAGGAACATGCATAGAAGGTGAGGTGTCTGTGTGGCATGACCTCATAGATAAGGCGAGAGTCTGGACTGGATCTGGACTCAAGGTCACATGGTTCCCATAGTCATGTATAGAGATCACATGACGAGGAAGAGCAGAATATCATGTGATCAGGAAAGGGGTAAGTCATGTGATTTGATCATGTGACTGTGAAAATGAAAATATATTAAGTACAATGATCAAAAGAAAAGTGAAAATGTAGTGTGAGGTCCTGAACTATAACAAATTTTGTATTTGTCCTCATCAGTATCATCCCACTTGTGATAAGAGATCTTCATTTAGACCTCCTCTTGAGCAATGCAGATCTAATCGCATTCCTCAACCTTGCATCTTACCAGATAATACATATGGTAACCGACCAGCAGTCAAGATTGAGCAAGATATTAGAGCAGGACTAACACCAATTCAGGAGGAGTCTCGATCCAGAGCTGAATCACCAATTCAAGCAGATCCTATTCAAGAAGAACAGAGACCCACTAATGAAAGTGAGAATCTTGGTGAAATGTATAGCGCAAAATGGATACAACACCACTTTGCACAAGCTATTGATCATGGAGAATGGTTAGTACCAAAGCAATACCAAGACATAGCCAAACTTCCTCGAGATCAACAAATGGCTTGATATGATGCAGCTAAAGATGAAATAAAGTCTTTATATGAACAAAAGGTATGGAAACTTGTTAATCTTTCTAAAGGAAGATAACCTATCAAAGGGAGATGGGTATTTGCCATACACCCTAGCAATTGAGTTAAAGCTTGTTTCATTGCTAAAGGATTTACTCAAATCTTTGGAATAGATTATGAAGAAATCTTTTCTCCTATTGCAAGATTTGAAACAGTGAGATTTGTTCTTGCACTAGTAGCACTTCATGATTGGGAAATCGAAGCACTAGATGTTAAAACTGCCTGTCTTTTTGGCAAGCTAGATGAAGAAATCTACATAGTGCAGCCAGAAGGCTTTGTAATTAAGGGCCAGGAACAAAAGGTCTGTTATTTACACAAGGCCATTTACAGTCTCAAACAAGCAGCCCTTCAATGGAATAAACTGCTTCATCAAAGCATTGTCTTCTTTGGATTCAAGAGATGTACCTCCAATTCAGGAGTTTATGTCAAGTTTATTGGAAAAGACATTATTCTTATTATCATTTACGTTGATGATGCTCTTTTTCTTGGTAGCAACAAAGCACAAGTTCTTTCTCACAAAAAGAAGTTCATGCAAAAATGGGAATCAAGAGATCTTGGCAAAGCCAAAGAATATCTAGGGACGCATATCACCAAAGATAGATCTAAACAATCTCTTATCTTTGATCAAAACAAATATGCTTCTAAAGTTATAAAGCGATTTGGTCAAGAGAACTATAAAGAAACTAATGTTCCTCTACCTACCAGTTACATTCTGAGACCTAATGAAGGTAAAAAGAATCCTTCTCTACACAGTCGTTATTAATCGGTTATTGGATCCTTGCTTTACATTATGCTCAGAACAAGACCAGACATCGCATATGCTGTTATCAAGATGTTGCAATATTCTTCTAACCCATCGGAAGAACATTTCCAGAAAGTGATTCAAATTGTTCACTACTTATCGCACTCTGAGACTTTGTGTATCAAATACACTGTGACAGGTAACAATTCTGGTCTCATTGCTTATTCAGATACAGATTGGGCAGGAGATGTTGAAACTTCTCATTCGACAACCAGATATGCTATGTTCCTAGCAAACGGAATAGTCTCATGGCTTTCCAGACAACAAAAGTGTGTCCAGCTTTCATCTACAGAAGCTAAGTATTGTGGAATAACAGAATGCGGTAAACAATTACAGTGGATATATAACCTCTTTGGAGAGATTAAGATTCTACTAGAGTGCATATCTATGTATGTGAATAATCAAGGGGCAATCTTCTTAGCCTCCAATCCAGCACAAGAAGGTAGAACTAAACATGTTTACATTCCACAACATTACATTTGTGAAGCTGTTGAATTTGATGAAATCAAACTTTACTATGTCAACATTAATTCACAGTTCACAGATATCTTTACCAAGAACCTAGGAAAGATAAAATTTCTAGAGGGTAGACGACAGTTAACTCTTATTCCATTCCTAATATGAACAGTGAGGAGGAGTGTTGAAATTATAAGTGAGTCACAAATGAGTCATGCTTAACCTAATCAATTAGGATAGTTTATCCTAATTGTGACTCATATGAGTCACACCTAGTCCTTATTCTAATGACTAGAGAAAGTTATCCTAATGCGTGACTCATCCCCTTATATTAAATTCTTATCATAACCATGTGATCTTATCTATCACATGAGGTGCTTACACTATTCATATTGGTCATAATGATACAATCTCATTGTATCTTTCTTACTCATCTTTTGAGTCTTTATTTCCATTGGATAGTATCTTTATCATAGATAAGAGCATTATCTGCTATTTGCTAGAATATCTTAGAACATTCTAGAAATGTATATAGATACAAACATCTCTGTACATATTTAAAGAGAGCCCTTATAGCTCATCTTATCTTAATGAGTTATCTTTTAATTCATTCTATCTGCTCTCTAAAGCAAGACACTTGGTTTCATCTTTTATCAATGCTTCATCTATCCCAAGTGAGTGTTCCCACTTGAGACTATCTTCTACTCCTCTTTCTCTTGTGTAACACTTTGAGGTACTACTTGTACTTCAAAAGGTTATTAGCCCTGCCTAGATAAGGGGAGTTTGTTTTTTGATATCACGATGCCTCCCACCGTCTTGTGTGGTAAATGTTGGTTCATAACCATGATCCAAGATGTCCTAGTCACCTTTTTGTTCATTTATCAGGCAATCAGAGTTGGTAACACCATTGTCAACACAGACGATGCAGTAATCTTCACATTCTCAGATGGCATTCTAATGTTCTTCTCTATGCTGGAAACTTTTCACATTGTTTTCGAGCTTACATCAGAAACTGACTACTACCTTCTCAACCTTATGTTCAGGAATTGCCCTGTCAATGTAAGTACCAAGAGGAGACCCATGCCACCTTGCACATCCAATCCTGAATCCCAGCCACATCCTTGTCCTCATCCTTATTATCCTAATCATCCACCAACTCCTTTTCCACCACAACAACCTAGAACTCCTCTTAGGGTTGTATCTGAGACTATTTCTCAATCTATAACACACACTCAAACCATTGCCCCAGAAGTACCTCTAGAGATCTCTTGTCCCATTTGCAACAGTGCAATTGAACAAGGAAAATACCATCGTCACAGTGAGAACAATTACCTGAGAACTACATCTCAAAGACTAAGGGATCATAGAGATCCATTCATAATTTTCAGAGTTCTTTCTTTGCCTTCTTCTTCAGATTCATACTTCCTCGCTCCATCCCATATCGAAAGAGCTCTATTCAGACTCTCAAGAATGCCCTCATCTACACTCAATAACAGCCCTCCTTGTCTTCCCATTCCACCTCCGTCCTTTATTGGCTCTCTCATCAATGAACTCACTATTCTATCAGTTGCCTAACCTCATTCATCCTCCCACACTCTCTCCCCTTCCACTTGGGGAACACTTCCAGCTAGACCCTGAAGAAGTCCAACAACTCATCAATGGGGAGTACATCATTCCTCGTCTCAACCAACCACCCATGCTTCGCAGCGATTGTCTGCTGAGTCCCATAGATCAAGCTCTGGTTGAAGGGTCCCTTCCAGTGCTTCAACCGAAGCTGGTTAGAGTGATCAGCGTTTAGAAAATGATCAATCTTCTGGGAGTGGACATTCTGGATCTGGAGAGAGGCGAGTACATAGTTCCTCGTCATCCAGAGGACATGAAGTACCCCTGGATGGAGGATGCCTTTCTAGGCACCAATGTCGTCAACAGGAACACAGAGAGTGAGTGGATAACACTTGATGAAGACAATCAGGAGATCTGGGACATCCACTGGGAACACTTCGTGTTCCATCCACCCTTGTTCCTACCATCACTTCTGACTTAGCACAGTCAGTACATGGTGGTGAAGGTGTCACCCAACATTAAGGTGATGAAACTGGTAGCCTCCATCTGGTTCCAATATCAGACCCCACTTCTCAATATTAGAGAAGTGGAGATTTCCCCTTGACAGGTAATTCCCTTCAGGCTTTGCCCGGAGGAGACTCATCCGGACCATCTTGTGGTTCGGAGACAACCCATCAATGGCCTTCAATATCTCAACAAAACTGTTGGCCAATACCTCGAGGGAGCTGGATGGGCTTTCCTAGTTTGCACCTATGACGAGACTCATAATCTTCACATCCACAACCAAGGATTCAAAATATTCTGTTATGACATTTTGCCACCTTTCCATTATTCCAACATCTTCCTCTTCAAAGCAATGGCTCCTGTTTTTCAGGCTGAACAATCTACCGACCTCTATGAAATCTTTGAGAGGTATCAAGTGCTGCTTCCTCAATTGGAGCAGAAACTTTTTGAGATGAGTATGTAGACTTGAAATCAACTTTATGATTTCCAAGCTAGGATTTCTTTTTATTTGGGCAAGTCACAACACCTGTATGAACATGACAACGTTCTTCTCAAAAAGGTTGTCCCTATCCAGAGACTATTCATTCTTTCAAAGATTCACCAAAACAATTAAATGATGTCTATGATACCCTGGCAGGGACTAATTGAAGATGAAGAAGAGCTGCTGAGAAGAGCAAACAACAATGAAGAACTCACCGCTATGTATAGGAGTGAACTTCATCTTTCTTCTTCTGTTCCTCTTACTTGGCCTTGTCGTCATACTTGTGATCATTCTTATATTTTTGAAATGTCTGACCCCCATTTATCCTTTGCTATCATGAATGCCTGGAGTAATCCAGAGACTTTAGATGTACCATACCATTCATGTGCACAAAGAGAAATTCTCATAGAAATAGGTTTAATGTCAGACAGGTACATGACAAATCCTTATTACTTCAATACATTATTTCTAGAACATTTTGAATCTTTCTTATGGTTACCTTTACCTATGCATTATGTAGAGAGGCCTTACGAAGATTCCTGGATGAAAATAAAGTGAAAGCTTTATTGGGACTGAAAATTCCAGGAGTTTATTAGACGTAATCAGGGGCTTCGCCGCTTTTGTTCCTGGATTATTACACACCGGAGACCTGGACAATCTCTGAGGACACCACCAGGAACACAGGGACAAGGCATAGGAATAGGATTAGGACATGCAGGCAATGCACTATTCTCACTTCTTCAATATTTATTTGACATTCTAATTGCTGATGAAGGCTTCGCAGACATTCTTCTATTCTAAATGGCAGCTCTTACTACCTCCACCAACTTCAAAGTTGACAACATCATTCTTAATTGCATTCCTGTCCTCAAAGAATAATGCAACTACCCTATCTGGTCTCAACGCCTTCAATTGGTTCTTCAATCCTTATCAGTCTGGGGATTCATCAATGAATTCATCGCTCACGACACTACTCTAGGAGCAGACCAACCCAAATGGATCACCATCAATAAACAGGTTTGTGGCATTCTAGCTAACACCCTTAAAGATCAATTTCTTCATCTGGTCTCTATTAATCTCCCACTACTCCTGCCATGCATCCCTCAGTGGTGAAAGTACTCTGGATAAGTTATTTAGCCTCTTTGGATCTGAAGATCTGTCTGGTCGATTCTATCTGTTCCATTAGATCCTTAACACCAGGTTTAACCCCAGAAACACTCAAATGAGCATCGGCAAGGTTACATCCTTGTTCAATCAATTGAGCTTGGCTGGCTTAAGGCTGCTAGACTCATTTCAAGCAATATTCATCCTTTTGGGTCTTCCAAACTGATTCTTTTCCTTTGCTTTTGTTGTCGCACAAACCACTCCTACCACCAATTTTTTGGTAGATAACATTACTAAAAAGATTCTTTCCGAAGTTTCCCTCAGAGGAACTTGAGGTGGTTTAGTTTCCTGTATCAACTTTGTGGAGAATGACAACATAAGCACTTCTTCTACCTATTGCATAGCTGTGATTCATAAAGGCCCACCTAAATCTAATTAGTGGAGATGTCCTCAAGGACAATTTAGCAATCATCAGAATCACGCAAATCCTTCAGGATTAGGTATATCTGGAGGAGTACACCTTGGGGTAAACAAAAAACCCTACCAAGGCAAAACTAACTTCCAGAAGAACTGAAACCATGATGGTTTTGAGATGTGTCAAAAGAAGAAAGACGCAAAAGGAAAAGAAAAGGCCTCTTAGACTAATATGGTTCAGGAAGAAGGTTTTATTCATGAAGTTACTATGGATGAACTGGTACTAAACAAAGTACCAGAGAATTAAACCAACATCATCACTGACAATGACCACCTTTTTATATGGGGTGAGATGGGATCTGAGAATTCCAAATGGGATCAAAACAAAGAGGGTAACATGGACATGGAGAACCATCCAAATTGAAGAAACTGATGATATGGGTATGAATCATTCAAATAGTTCCTTTCAGTGTTGCTCCTCTTTCTAAAGTCTCGGACTCAGGAGCTCAACCATCTGAGAGATGAGAACCATTGCCCTTGCAATAAGACCCTTTATCACTTCCAAAGCAAGATGCGAAAGGAAAGAAAACAAAGAAGAACAAAGTTGTTCTATCTTTAGGAGGTTTAGTTTCAAGCAACACCCATTTTAATAGTTTGGATTCTACTCTTCCTTCACCACCTACTCTCTACACACAAACTGAAGAGTTTTACTCTTTTGCCCTCACATTTCATACATTACAACGAGAGGAGAATCAACGTGGTAAAGATTACTTATCTGAAAGGAGAACACATGAAGGAAATATTCCTATATGTGATAGTGGTGGTACTTATAGAGTAACTGATCTGAACATGGACATGTTCTATGACGAGGAATCCAACCAATACCTTTGCTATTATATCGAAGTGAATACACTTTAGAGTGATAAAAATTCTGCCTTCAGCAGATCTCATTGGATGATTGACAGTGGATGTATAGACCATCTATCTCCATTTATTGAAGATTTCGTACATCTAGGCACGGAAGAATGTCAAGCTTCCATAGTCAATGGATCTAAGGTATCTATGCATGGACCTGGAACCATCCTCATTCAATAGATCAATGAAGAATTTACTCCTCCTACAGTTTGTCTTGAAGAAGTTTGGTACGCACTTGACTCTGCTCACAGATTACTTTTAGTACCTTCTCTTACCAACCATGGCTATTGCTGTGAGATCAACAGTTCTAGATCATGTATCTGGGACAAGAGAGGATGCAAGGTGATACAGGCCACTGCTTTATCCTCTGCTAACAATCTACATTGGTTTCAGTCTGAAGTGATTACTCCAGATTATGGATATATAGCCTCTCTTGTGAATGATAAGTCTTATCTTATCTGGCATCAATGTTTTAGCCACACCTCTAAAAATGCTTTGTGCTATGCACATACCCACTTATCTGGTGTTCCTTCTCTCACACGTCCTTACTCTAACTCCCCTTGTAAGGGCTGTTCTTTAGGAAAAATGCTGGATCACTCGTTTACAGCTTTCGATAAGAGGACCACATGTCCCCTTGCTCTTGTTCACACAGACATTATAGGTCCTTTTCCAATTGAACCTTGCTCTCACACCAGGTTTGTCCTCACTTTTATTGGCAATTATTTTAGGTATGTCTTACTTTCCTTCTTGTGGGCCAAGTCGAATTGTTTGTCTAATTTCCATAATATGGTATCTTGGGCTGAGACTTTCACTGGTCACATGCTCATCTCCATACATTCAGATTGTGGGGGGGAATTCATGTCTTATGAGTTTCAGGCATTCCTCACTTCCCAAGATGTCACTCACCAAACATCTGTCCCTCATACACCTCAGCAGAACGGTAGAGCTGAGAGATTCAATAGAACCATTATGGAAAAGGCAGAAGCAATGTGTCAGCATGCTTGCCTTCCTAAAGCATTTTGGCAAGACGCTGTAGAGACATCAGTATATTTGTACAATAGACAACCCATGCATCATCATGATTGAAAAACTCCCATAGAAATATTCAATGGAAAGAAACCTGATGCATCATACTTCAGAGTATTTGAATGTTGAGCATATGTTTTCATTCCTCCAGAACAATGGCAAGACAAACTGTCTTCCAAATCTGAGGAAATGACATTCATAGGGTACAAACCAAACACCAAAGGTTGGTGCTTTTGGTCAAAACAAAAGCATAGAGTCATCGTCGCTACTAATGCCATTTTTGATGAAAACCATTTTCTGCACTGTTCCAGAAACCAAGTCAATGGACCTGCCCCTATTTCTATCAATGGAAACAGGGCAAGTGACAAAATTCAAGATCAACCAGACTCTAAACCCCTACACGTCATGTTTACATACCTACTGCAATCCCTCACAGTAATTCTTCTGATCCAAATCAATGGATACCTCCACAAATACTACCAAGATCTGAATCTCCACTTCATTTTAGTCCTGAGTCAAGTCCAAGTCCTCCACCTCCGAGGATGCCCTTTACACCAACATGTCCTGGTATAAGGAGGCCTAAACCAGACATGGGACATAGAAGTGATATAGAGGATTGTCATCAACACCAATGATTTCTTGTATCTAATTCATCTTCTTCACCCACTGATGAAGATCACTGGTTAGTACCCGCTCTAATACCTCCAGTTTGGATGCCACCCAGGCAGCATCCTGGAGAAACACTACCAGAATTTTGAAACCGGACGAGAACCTTATAGAGCGAAGTGAACCTTCTGTCAAACAGCAGGTTGTATGAGCAATGATATAGAGACGATCTGTCGATGGCAGGTGTCAACAACAAGATATATGGAGATGGTGAAGTTATCAAATGGAAGATATATGAGAAATGTTGATAGCACCTGATGATGAGGATGAGACAGCAAATTGCTTGGGTAGGAAAGAGGAATAAAGAGTGGTATTCAAGTGTGTAAGGCCCCTGAGAGAGAGAATACAAATGAATAGGATTGGGAAATAGATGACATGGAGGTATGGTTTATATATGTAAGTAAGGGGCTTTAGGGTAGGTTGTCTGAGTCCTAATCAATTGAGGGCCAGTGTGAGAGATAGAAGAAAAGAAGTAAGATAAGAAACATGTGTAGAAGGTAAGGTGTCTGTATGGTATGACCTCATAGATAAGGCGAGAGTCTGGACTGGATCTGGACTTAAGGTCACATGCAGAGATCACATGACGAGGAAGAGCAGAATATCATGTGATCGGGAAAGGGGTAAGTTACGTGACTGCAAAAATGAATATATGTTAAGTATAATGATCAAAAGAAAAGTGAAAACGTAGTATGAGGTCCTAAACTATAACACTACCTCCCATTCACTAGCTTCGAGATCCAGTCTCAAGTTGGTGAATTCCAAATAGGAGGGACTAAATGGAGAAAATAGAGATATAAATTGGTCTGGAGAGATCCTGCAGATAGAGCATGGAGCTGCAGGATGAGTTGTGTGAAAGTCGTTAATAGCATCTTGGGTGTGTTTGAGATTAACAGTGGGTTCCCAGGTGCAATCCACCTCATCCCATCCCTTTCAATGGATGAGGTACTATAACTTTCCGTGGTAAAGTTGTGATTGGATGATATAGTCCACTTCGTATTCTTCATGACAATCTTCTATCACGGTAACGGCATCAATGGATATGGTGGAAGGAAGAATGAGGGTGATGGCATTAGGGAGGATGATGGAGATATGGTAGGGGCTGATAAACTTTTGCATGAGTTTATGAGTAGGATAGGAGAGAGAGAGATGATTCCTGGAGAGCCAGACGAGATCACCGATAGAATATATGGGGGCATTAGAGTGCCGGGATTCTTGTGCATGTAATATCCAATCGTGAGTTTTCTGTAGCATCGCTTTGATTTCGTCATGGGAGCGTCTGAGGTTTTTAGTGAATGACCCCCTAGGAGTCGTAGTGGAGGCTGTGGGTTCTGATCCCATATGAGGTGCGTAGTTTCATGTGACTAAGAATGGCGAAGCACCGGTTGCCGTTGTGATAGCGTTATTGTGTGCGATTTGGGCCATCTTTAGCATTAATGCCCAAGAATCCTGTGAGAATCTCCCGATTGACCTTTTCTATTTGTCCATCCATCTGTGGATGATATGCTGTGGACAGCTTCTGCTGTATGCTATTACATAACTCTCTTGTGAAC
>JBBPRT010000289.1:0-14686 GCA_038093175.1 Boletus hoseneyae
GCTACCCAAAGTGCTCCTCATTAAATGTCCAATCTTCCCAAGATGATATCAGGGGTGTTTAGAATTGATGAATGCACTACCCAATGCCAGATCTGACATTGATGGCTCAGATATTCTATTGGTGCTCCCACTTTCATATGCAAATGGCACTAGGCTTGTGCCATCCCACAAAGCACTTCATGAGCATAAAGATATTGAAGAGGTAAACATGCCTTTTTGGCCATATCATCAAGGTAGCAAACAAGGACTTGGCTATCCTGTCTAATACCCTCTGCATGTACTCTAGATGCACAAGAGCAGTTCTTTGATCTGTTTGAACTTCTCTGATTCATTGGTGGTCTAGTTTACTAGCATCACTAGTACATTGCACCTTCATATAAACTGATGTAGCAGTGAATAGTAATGTGCAGAGGCCCTTATTACCTTTTGAGTCTGGCCATTTATGGCCATGCTAACAATGGCATCGAGAAGAACAAGTTCTATATTCAATGGAAACTTAAGGAGTTCTGTTTGCCTTTTAGGGGTGATGGGATCAAAGGAGTAAATGGACCTCTTGGATATTGGTAAGGCTATTGTGAATAGTAGTGGTATGGTATTAGCTTTCTGAAAAGGGCCTAGTATAACTCACCTACAGTATAAAACAGATACTGAAGAGGCAGGGACAATAGCCAGGCACATAAATATAGTTGTGAATGCAAATATTGCCCACCATATATAGGACAATGATATCACCTGCCATATATTAAACAACAATAACATTACCTGCCATATATAGAACAGTGCATGTTCCATTAATTATATCATTTCATAGCCCTACATACAAGACCTAGACCCAGTCAATTGACAGATCTGAGAATTGAACCTTCCAACTTATTAGCACACCTGTTCATCAACAAAGACACACCAACAAAGACAAGAACAAACACAACCATTCATTTTCCTGTTCATTCATATATGTGTGTCTATCCCTGTCTCATGACTAATTAATGTCCAAACATGTAGAGACCAGTTGTGACTACCACAAACAAATATATACAAAAAGATTTATTCATAAATAGAAAAAAGGTCCTATAGGTCTATTTGCTTAAATGTCAGCTCTTCAAATCATGGGCTCTCTGTCTGCCAGTGCAGTAGGTGGTCCTTTACACACTGATGCTACTGAGTGCCAATCCCCAGTCAATCTCTTTATCTTACTTCCTATAAGAGTGGCAGCTCCTTTCTTTGTGGGACTCTATGATTTCCAGTTGATGCTATGAGTATATGCAATATAAAGTGTTCACTCAATGTCTGATCAATTTAAATAATTAGATTCTACAATACTTGAATAACTATAACTTTAATGTTTAAGGATATCCAGACTGTATTTGCAACTGTGACCATTGTTTTAGACCTTCTTAGGAAATCATGTAATATAGAGTATTCACTCAATGTCTGATGATTAGATTCTGCAATACTTGAATAACTATAACTTCAATGTTTAAGGATATCCAGACTGTATTTGCAACTATGACCATTGTTTTAGACCTTCTTGGGAAATCTTACTTAGGCAAGTTTAATCAGAGAGAAGGGATATTTTATTTAGAGAAATCTATTGTTGCACAACATGCTACATTGGGATTTCTTGTGCCCTCTAATCCCTTGTGATTCTAGCCATTCAATAATTTGCAATTCATCTATCAATTCACCATGGCCTATTAGGAACAAGAGATGACCTCAAGAGGGCCATTGCACTTCATCAAGTTGCCCTTGCACTTTGCCAACCAGGCAATACTCTTTAATCCACATTAATGAACAACCTTGCCTGCTATCTTTACACTTGGTATACTTGTTTGGAGATGACAAGTGGTTTTAAGAAGGATATTATAATTTATAGAGATGCACTAGAACTTCACCTGCCAGGCAACTCTGATCACTCCATCTCATTGAGCAATCTAGCAGGTTATCTCTACACTTGCTATGGCAAGCTTGGAATGACTAGTGACCTCAAGGAAGCCAGTGCTCTGCTCAGCTGCTTGTTGGAGTTCCACCTGGTTGGGCATCCTAACACATATTCATGGGGTCAAAATTATCCTAGCACAAAAGTGGATGCTTATTTGCTTCAAGCTCTTGAACCTCTTGAAGGCACATAAGGAGGGTATTCAATGAGCTGCTGTTAACTCATTTGGTTGTATTATGAAGAGTTTGGGTCCTCAAGATGTTCTTTCAGTTCTCCTCATTAACCTTTATGTGCAAGAATGTCAAAGCTATGTATGCAATACTATTGCCATTGCTATTATGGCTGAGACTTGCAGATGTGAGTAATCCACCTCATCTATGGTTTTGGTATGCTGAGATTGCTTTCTAGCTTTCACATATATCCCTGCCATTCTTAATGAATAATGTACTGCAGAACTCAATGTATGGACCAGCTGTCTCAAAGCACTGACCTTTGTGTTTGAATACATTGGCCCACAATCTACTTTCTACATTGGCTTAGTGGTCACCATGCTTGAAGATGTGCTCACAGACTATGATCTTGTCCACTATCAAACAGTGAGCACCATTGTGTCCCAACCTTGTTCACCAGTCCCCCTTGATAGATTTGGGAACTATGTATGTATTACTCATCTCAACTTATCCCCTTAACTAATGATTCATTGCTTTAGAGCCTATTTGGATACACAATTGTCATGAACACATATTGCTTGTTGCTGTTTTGTTGAGTCCTGGGAATGCAGCATCACCTTTCATAGTTGAAGTGGAGAGTAGATTGGTAATAGTATACAGCCCAGGTATGAATCTCCTAGATCATGCTCTCACTGACTACGATCAGTGCCATACCTAATATTCTGAGCTTTAATGCTCACTGGTGGCAACTCTTTCATATAATTAACCTTATTCATGTACTCCTAACCACCCTACTTGAAATTTTATCTGGAATCAACACTTCTCTGATACCGTATCACACCTTCACACTTTCTGGCCATCAGTGGGTTCTAAAACTTATCTGTGATCACCTAGATCGCATTCACTCAGAGCTTGGAGTACATAGAGATACATTCTTACAGCTGGTGGCTCCATTGGCATCATAGACTTAAGACATATCACTCTTGAAGAACAACTTGCAATCTTTTTGTACACATGCATAACTGGCCTTACAATGAGGCATGTTGGAGAGTGTTTTCAACACTCCAATGATATCATAACTTGGTAAGTCAAAATGGCATCAAGTTGCTTGCTATTGTGCTCATCAATACACCAGCATAGCTACTTTAGAAAAATACTATACACCCTTTTTAGTGCTTCATTTTACACAAAGTTTGTCCAGTTTCCAACTGGTGGAACCTTCTTCTCAAAGATTCAATGCAACCCCAAGCTTTGGCCCTATTTGAAACCAGATGAAGATCTGGAACAAGATAACCTGAGAGAATAGGGTATCGAGTGACTCAAAGAAAGATAACAGGGAAGATACGTTGGAGGAGGAAAGCAGTGACAGCAAGATGGTGGTTGACGAGGTCGGCTTCGACGCGGATGACAAGATATAGATTAGATATGGGTATGACAATGGTTAACAAATGGAGCATCCGATTACGAGGATGAGATGGCAAAGTGCTAGGGTAGGAATAGAGTAGTAACAAATGTCCCAGGCCCCCAAGGGAGAGTAGAACAAATGAATAGGACTGGGGAGAGACAATGTAGAGGTACGGTTTATATATGTTACTAGGGAGCTTTAGAGTAGGTCATCTGAGTCCAAAAGGATTGAGGGCCGGTGTGAGAGAAAGAAGTAAAGAAGAAAGATAAGGGTCATGAGGAGAATGCAAGGTGTCCGTGTGGCGTGACGTCATAGATAACTTTGCAGCACAACTTGAGACCAGGGCAGATAACTATGGTGGGTCCTTCAGCTAGTCTGCTCTGCAGGAAAAAGTTTCCAAGCAGCTTGTAGCCCTTGTATTGAGCTACCTCTGAGTTGTCTCTCAGAACATGTCTAGTAGTTGATCCTAATTGTCCTATGTTGGCATGAGGTATGACAGTAAAGGAAACTTCTTTGATAGCCATTCTGTCCTACATCCTAAAGCAGCTAATCTTTCTCTAACTAGGAAATCAAAATGTCCACATAGACATGATTATGCTTGAGTATCCCAGGCTTGCTATTATAGATTGGCATAAGATATATACTAATGCTGCTGTTGTATATGAGCTCCCTGATCATTCAAATGATCCTATCTATGTTGATGAAAATATCAACATTATCTTCAGAGAAGACAATCTTCTCATACTCAAGATTGACATAAACATACTTCTCTGCCTCATCAAAGATTGATTGGCATGCAGTCAGGCACAAAGGACTATAAGTGCATCTTTGATCTATTTTTGAAGACTTGCCTGCATAATACAGCATTTCTATTGCACTCATGGTCATGATCTGTAATAAGAATTAGAGTGCAATATCAGATATTCTAGGGCTTACTACCAATTCATCCTCCTCCTCAGGTCAATTGGCCTTCTGCAATTCCATAACATGGTTCATGATTCAAATTGGCTAGATTAAATAAAACATTTAAATGCAACAGCCATGATCTTATCATATGATCCATACAAGGACCTAGATCATATGTTCAAATGGATATGTTAGAATGGAGTATACCTCAGGCTACTATAGCATCTCCAATGTTAATCCATCATCATAGTCATCATAGTAATGATCATGAGAAAGAAATTATTGGAGGAGTGATACTTTTAAGAAGGCATTTTAGAGTATCTAGGTCCTAATTTCTGAGATGTTTGTATAAGGGTCTTATTGCATTGGACAACTGGTTATCATTATTAAGATTCTCCTCTTAAGAAGGCATCTACCTCCTTGTGACAGCTATTCTTGATGGCTGGTGACAGCATAGGTACACTGAGCAACAAAACTGTTGCAATATTTGGTAGTTTTATATTGTTTGCAATATACAAAGTCAGGGCGTGGGAATTACGCTTACCATTAGTCACACAAAATAATGTAGATACATTTGGCTTTCTATGGAGCCTTTGGTCATGTGATTTGGTGTAGAGAATATGGAGATATGGCTATTTTAAGTTGGTCATGTTATTGCAACAGTTTTGTTGCTAATATTAAGGATATCATAAACTAGTATAAGGTATAGCCTCCCCTGGCCTTGATCACCTCCTGAACTCTCCTGGGCATGCTCTCAATCAACCTTTGACATTCTGCAACCTCTATCCTCTCCCACTCCACTTGTACTCTTTCCCAAAGTTCTATTATCCCCTTTGCTGACTCTGAATACTCTGCTAGCCTTCTTTTAAGAAGAAACCATAGATGTTCTATGAGATTAAGGTCTGGAGACTGAGCTGGCCACACCATAACCTCAAAGCCATGCTCAGAACACCACTTCTTGGCCCTTTTGCTAGTGTGTTTAGGATCATTGTTCTGCTGGAAGATAATATCATCTGGGGTTTTGCCAAAATACTCCAGGGTTTTCTGGAGTTCATCCTTCATAATCTGTAGGTAAAGATCAGTATCCATCCTACCATCAATTTTGCATACCAATCCAACCTCTTTCCATGTCATACAACCTCACATCATCAGAGAACCCCCTCCAAACTTGACTGTTCCTTGTACTAATCTATCACTTAGACCCACCCCTGCCTTTTTCCATGCCCACCTCTTTCTATCTGACCCAATACAATTAATTTTGGTTTCATCTGACCATATAACTTGTTTCCAGTCCTCTACAGTCCAGTGCTGATGACTTTCTGCAAAGTCCAGTCTAGCTTTCTTATGAGCAGCAGTAAGGTGAGGACATTTCTTCTTTACTATAGCCTTCATGCTTACTTTCTTCAAATGACGATGAATAGTCTGGGAAGAGAGGGTATGGTTCTTGACATCTTGAAGGGTCTTGGTAACCTGGACTGCATTTTCAGCTTTTCTAGTCCCAATAAGGTGAATGGCATGATGCATATCAGCAGGTATTATAATGATAGGACATCCACCAGAGGATTTAGCCAGATTTGGACAAAGTTTAGAGCGAATTCTACTGATGGTTGAGTGGTGTACACCAGTAGAATCAGAGATTTGATGAGTAGATTGACCCAAATCCAAGAAAGAGATGATTTGGTTGATTTGAGTAGTAGAAAGGGATTTCATGGTAGTGGTAGTGGATCAAGAGTGGTGTTGTAGTGTATTTATGTTGTGTTGAACTTATTATAGGTCACATGACCCATTACTTATGTGAACCTATCAGAACATATCAATTTTGAACTTTGCTAGGTTAGCAACAAAACTGTTGCAATAACATGACCAACTTAAAATAGCCATATCTCCATATTCTCTACACCAAATCACATGACCAAAGGCTCCATAGAAAGCCAAATGTATCTACATTATTTTGTGCAACTAATGCTAAGTGTAATTCCCATGCCCTGACTTTGTATATTGCAAACAATATAAAACTACCAAACATTGCAACAGTTTTGTTGCTCAGTGTAGATAGGTGTGTATGACAAAAATAAACTTTATTCAGCATCTTGTAATTTTTAACCATAGCCAATATCTAAATAGCAAGGGTGGGTGAGGATGGCATGAGGGCAAGGTGGGGTGAATAAGGGATGAGGAAATGAGGGAGTGAATGAAGCATGAGAGTGAGGTAGGGTATGATGAGACATGAGAGCAGTAGCATGCTGTGAAAGGTCTGAGGTAATGGGATTGGGATTGGAGGGATTATGCTAATTCTGGGGTAATCCAGGGTGGGCAAAGCTGTGCCAGCAGTATGATGGATACATGGGGTAGTGATAGTTTGTCTGGTGAATCCGCTATGGCAGTGTCACACTGGTCACAAAATGGTCACATGCACACAGCTCAAGGTATAACTTCAGCTTGCATCAACATCTATCCCTTTTTAACCCCATCACTGACCTCACACAAACAAGAAAAACACTAGATACTCTTCAAAAATGTGTAATGATGTTTCAAGGCTCTTATGCACTTTGAAACACCTTTTGAAATGATATGAGCTAAATACTACTATGTATGCTGGAATGGAAAGCTTTGGTACATGTTCTCTCTCAGTTGAAGCTAATGACAACATCTGATTCACCTTTTTGAAATTTGAATTATTTCGCAGGCATTGTTGTACCAGGTGAAGATATAATCTCAAAGGAAGGTGTTGTATTCAAGGTTAAATGTGGCAGCAAGGCCCTTACTCAAAATGAGACCACTGTGTACACTGTGCCCAAAGGCACCAATGGGATTCTAAAATTTTATTGGGCTGTCTCATTCCATAGACATAGTATTCTCATTATTGAGCTCCTTAGGTGCAACCTTGATGCATATATGTGTTCTTTGGGTGGATCACTCTGCATTCCTATGATTTATGCCCTTGGTCAGCTGTCAGTAAGTGACAGTGGCAGTCCCTCTGTGAATGGATTGTGTTGATTGGATACAAGTTTGGATCATAAAACAAATGCATAATAGGGATGTGATCCCACAAAGATATTCAACTATATAATATCCTGCTTCCCAGATCTGCCGAGCTGAAGCCTTATCTAGTCGACTTTGAGCTTGCAAACCCTCTTGAAAACCCTAAATACAAATGGATCTCCAGTGCATCATCCTCTCTGGTACACCAGTCTTTATGAGCCAATCAGCTCACTAACAGAAATGTGATTCAAAGTTTTTTATTGTGCTTAAATGGTTGATAACTGACTATTGAGGTTGATTGTTAGCTAGTAGCCATTATGACAACATTGAGTCACTGGTGTACACATTAATCTACCTCACTTATGGATCCCTCCCATGGTACAATTATGGCAAGTCAGAGTGTATGTGGCAGAAGTCCACATTTCAAGTCTCAGAACTTTATCCTTGCCTACCACATGGGTTCCAGTCATTTCTGATCATGCCACAAGTCTTTAGTAATTCATCACACGCCCTATCCACTGGCTACATAAACTGACGAACCGTTTTATTCTAGGTATGGACAAATCCCGGACTACTCCTTCCTGGAGGAACTATTGCATTAGATCTGATCACATATCTAGTTATAGTTCAAATACATGTTGTAACTAGATCTTGATCAAGATCCTAGCCACCACTATTTTAAGTGTGAGGGTGACATCCTAGAAAGTGAGTACTTAGAATTTTACTTGAGTGGATGCATCCGAGTGGCTGTACAAATTCAAAAGATGCAAGCTTCAACACGTCTCACACTCTCAGAAATAGCTGGCACAAAGCTTTGGGCTCTGAATAATAATGATAGGATGGACATATGGTCAGAACAAGATTGGTTTATTGACCTGTTCGACTGTATTGGCTATCATGTCTAGTGTCTACTCTTGTTGTTAAATCCAATACCAGTGGGCTGGAAGACAACTTGATGCCATGGTCTATGGCCCATTAGCAAATGAATGCATCACTTATGACTACTTATAATTACCTACAGCTCACTAAGTAGATGTTAAGCAGTTCATGCAGCAGGTGGTTTTTTACCTGTGTCGGTAGGTTCTATCTCTGGAATCCTACTTGCCTGATGGGCTTATTCTACCTATGCTTGACTTATGCAAGCAATGATGGGTTCATACTATGATGAATAAGTACAACCAACTGAAAAACAAGCATAGCATCACAACATTGTACACAATACACTGGCCACCATATAGCATGTAAAAAATAAGCAAATAATAAGTTGCTCGAAGGCCCATGGCATCAGGTGAAGATGATACTGGATAATGAAAGGATTACCATGCTTGCATGCCTCATCACCTAGGGGAAACCTGACAAAATTGAAAAGATCTAACAGACATAGGACAAGCCACATGCAGCTTGGTGTTGTTTGGCATCACCATTTCAGAAAGATGAGGGGAGAGGTGTAGGGAGAGATCCAGAGGTGTGATTGGAATAGAGTGGGTGAATGGAGTGATAATCCATACACACATAGTTGTGTTGCTTTTGCCAGCCACCTCAGTAATGTGAGTGCCAAGATGTTTAGAGCATTTGCTGAAGCATCAGGTCTAGATGGGGGTTAAGTATTTGGGCTGGATATTGCTTGGGCATGCTAGTGATGGGGGTCTGTTTCTGGGACTCATGCATTGCCTGAGCTAAGCCCTTACACAAAGCAACCATGATCACCTCTTGGTCAACCTAAGGACAGTGTCCATAGATGCGTGCTGCCATACTCCTACACAAGTCCACTCTGTGCCATCAAGTGTCACCTCACAAACATTAACACAGGCAAACTGTTGAACAAGGGTATGAGGGTGTTTACAGTGTTTGCAGAGGCAATGAGGTGACAGAGAGAGGCAGTATGGGGTATGTTCTGGAATTAGATGCTCAGTCATTTGCTCTGGTGGTTGCTGACAGTTCATTAATATTCTGGGATAATCTAGTCAGCGCACACCCCCTCACTAATCCAAATCCCACTGAGCAACATCGAAGCCTGATGGGAAAAGCTCTCCAAGGTAGGCCAAGTGTCTGTGTACTGCTAGCTTGAGGAGATTTGTATGCAGTAGGTCATCCTCTTGTTTGGTTTTGATTTTGCCTAAGTGTGGTTAACCCAGGCTTTGAGGTCAGATTTGAGCAGTGAGTGGAATAAGGATGGCGACTTGGAGGAGTTGGGGTGAGGGTCGTTGTTGTAGTTTTGAGGGTCTCTGTCTTTGCTGTGCCAGACTAGGCAGTCATGTGTCACACTGAGCGACCTCCTCCTTTACACAGAGATGTCATATGATGCATGTGGTTCCATCTGTAATCTGTGTAGCACATGTGTGAAGAGCCATATAATAGTGTTTGAAGCTCATACTGACAGTGCTATGAGATTTGCACACCTAGTATTATCGCTGTATGGTATAAAAGCATTCATTGTTTTTTCTGTTACATTGTAAATGACATGTATGAGAACACAAGCCCAGAAAACTCAAGATGCAATGATAAAGCCACACCCTCCAAGCCCATTTTAAATGTCAAGAGAAAGAAGGTCATGATGGTCAATGGAGGGAAAAAAAAAAAAAGGTCTCAGCTAGCATGTACCTGGGCTGGTGTGTGTAGTATGCTCACAGGCAGCATCAAGCAGCACCCCAGGCTGCCTTTGCCAATACCATAGACTGGCAGGTAGTGCATCTTGGCCAGATGCTCCAGAAGCTAGGGCCTCACATACATTTTTTTCCTACATGATGGTGAGGGGCACACTTCAATGGAATCCAAGGTGTTCCTGGTATGCATGACTTGTCAGCAACACATGTTCCAGCATAGATGTGTACATACTGTGCCATCCTGTCTTCCATGCTTAGATGGTTATTGTGGATGCATCAGATGCACAACATAGGAGTGAGGATGATTCCAGATTCGATATAGCCATGGTATTCGGGGAGTAAGCCATCAAAAATGCTCCCTACCTCAAACCCAACACAGTTATCCACCTTCAGATATACGTGGATGCCTGCAGATGTGATATCCAAGCACTCCTCTCCACAATCTGAAAAGGGTGCAAATAGGATGTCATAATGGCCTCTACAGTGTATTTCCCAATCAAGACCACCATCTACCAGGTCCAAAAACCTACCATGCACATTAAAAAAGCAATGTCTTGGTGACTCTGCAACCTGTGCACCTACTATTCAGAGCAGACAAAGCAGTAGTAGACAAGTACATGTCCATCCATGTTGATGCTGTGTCTCTGGGTGAGACTTATCCATGTCTCCTTGACAATAGGTGCACTGATGGCTGTTACAGATGTGGCATTCAAGGTGCTGAATAAGCTCCAATCGCAACTTCCAAACCAAGCCAGCATGCCAATAGCCTTTCCAAAAACAAGACACAGGTGTATACTGCTGTGCTAGCTATGTGTCCACCAGCTATTGCTTGTATTTCTTGGTGCATTAATGAATGTGGAAGGCTACACCCCTATCCATTTCCTTGAATCTGCTGGCAAGTAGATCAGGTGGTGGGCACAGAGGCATAAGACCTACATGCACAAGAGGCTGCAAACAGGACACCGGTTTGCCTGCATAGATGTCTTGCCAGGATAACACAAGGCAGAACACAATGTGTTGTGGAGCATCACTTCAACCATAAATAATGGTGAGCCCATCGAGGGCGATGGTGAAGGCAATGGTAGAGGAGTCACATAGACAATCGTAAGGAGCCTTTTACAGTGGCATAACTGGCAAGAGGGGAATAGCCCTCCACTGTGGATGCTCAGACAGTTCAGACGTAGGGAACCGGGTAAGAACCAAGTGAATAGACTGGGGGATACTAGAGTACATGGTGCGGTATATATATGTAAGGACGGGTTAAGGGCAGGTGTGGGTATGTACTTTAGGGCCGGTATACTAGGAGTCCATGCGGTGGACATGAGGTATGATGTCATGGTGACATCATTGTCTAGACTATGACGTCGTCAACCTAGACCGCTATGTCAGCATGTCATGTGCCAGTATCATGTGACTCTCCTAGGGATAAGTAATAGATAAGATCTAGCAGATAACTGGATGGTCACATGATGTTATCTGATAAGATAAGATAAGATCATCTGTAGTAAACCGTTCATAAGTGAGTCCGAGTGTAATCGCAAGTATCGTAGCTCGTCCGATAACACAATGAAGGCATGTCCAAAAGGTAGCAGCATATGGCAATGATGGCTGAGTGGTGAGGGCCTATCTCAGCGTGAGCCACCATCATCATTGTTCCAACAGCAGGCTTTAAATGCCTGACTAGCACAGCATACACTACTTCTAAATGTGCAGCCATGAGCTGGAGCATTGGCACAGTCTGAAAATACCAATCACAACAGCAGCAGTAATCCACCAGTCAAAGGCCTTACCTATCCAGTCAGCTGTCAATTTGAAGTGTCAGCAAAGTACTCTTGTCACATGCAAGTCAGTGCCTATCAGTGCTCTGCATCAAGAGCTAGCATATGCTCCTTTACAGTCAATGCAGTGCAAGTCTGATATGCCAGGTCAGAAAACAAGCAAGTAAAAAAACCAAGCCACACCTGCCATGCCCTTGTTTATAGCTCAATGAGCCTAGGATCGGCCCAAATAGATATGGCCTTGTTTATTGGCAGCAATCTCTTTACATCCAAGCCCAGAATGCCAGCCGGGAATGGGCTAGCTATTTGGAATTCAGCTGGGGACAGCGGTCCCACACATGTATCTGTTACATTTCTTTTATTTTCTTGTACTTCTTTCTTCAGATGAGGACCGACCTCACTGACACATGTACCAGTCCTCCGCTTGTCTTGCTCTTGGACTCATACTTGGCTGTTCGAGCCCTGTCAAGTATCCCTCATCTTGCTCATTCATTGTTGCTTACTCTTCTACCGATGCCATTGCATCGCATATTCATTCCTGCTTACTCTTTTAACTGATGCTGTCGCATCACTTACTGAAACGGGACCAAGACCTAAACGAGTACAACCTAGTTAATAGGTTGTAGGAGTGTATTGATGGAGACGACACGTGGTGCGTTGGTGTCGACGACGATGACGATGAGGACGTTGTATTGGTTGATAGGTAAAGATACGAGGTAACGATGTAGCATCCGATTGCGAGGATGAGACGGCAAGAAGTGCAAGGGTAAGGATAAGAGTAGTAATCAAGAGTCCAGGCCCCAAGTAGAGAGTAGACAAGTGAATAGGACTGGGAAAAGACGACGAGAGGGTACGGTATATATATGATACTAAGGTGCTTTAGGGTAGGTCGTCTGAGTCTTAAATATTTGAGGGCCGGCGTGAGAATGAACAAGATAAGAAGACATGAGGAAGATGCAAGGTAACCGTGAGGTGTGACATCATAGATAAGACGAGAGTCTGGACTGAGTCTAGACTTGAGTCACATGTTGTCTCACGGTCACGTGTAAGGTCACGTGATGAAGAAGAGCAGAATGTCACATGATCTAAAAGGGGTAAGTCAGGTGATCGGGTCACGTGACTGCGAAAGTGAAAATCGACTAAGTCCAATAAGATGAAGAAAAATGAAAATACACAGCGTTAGGTCCTGAACTATAACACTTACTTGGTTTCTATTGTTAACTCCACTAACTAATTGTTCTCTCCATTTCCATTCCACTCCATCCGATTAGTCATTCCCTCTTGGCCTTAGTATATAAACCCATCAATATCCACATGTATTCCCCACGCTAGTCTTACCTGAACTCCCACCTGAGTTCCTAGCCTCAATACATCACTTTCTCTCTCCTTGTCCTTGGACTTCTCTAAGTCATCGTCCTACTTCTAAGTGGGCGCTTCTTGTCTTAACCTCGTCTCAGCGACTACTGCTGTTGATCTCCAAGCCTTGCCTTTGTGGTAGTGGCCCGTCATAACCTCATCTCAGCGACTACTGCCGCTGATCCCCAAGCCTTACCTTCGTGGTAGTGGCCTGTCATCTTGGTTGGAAAACCTCCAACATCTTCACTTAAAGGAAACCCCTTGGTGCAACTCCTTGGAAGACTTTTGTCTTCACCCTTCAGGTCTTCGCTTTCCCACATAACAGCCAAGCATAACAGTATCCAAAAAAATGGGAATGTAAGTGACCCAGCATGGTGTTCTACAAGAGATACAAACTCAGATTACAATATATGGTAACTAAGAGAGGTGCAAGACCAAACACACCCATAGGTGGCTCTCTAACAGGTGCAAGGGTTACATTCAAAGTTTTGAACCCTGAAATCACCAATAAAACCAGCTATGCAATCTGCAGAAAATGTGGTGCTATGAATTGGTAAGCAAAATATAATACTGGCACTAATAGCAGGTCAAAGCAATGCCAATAAAGGTTTTGAAGTAATTCTGCAGCTTTTGTGGAGACTACACCATAGAAAAATGTTTGTCAAAGTGCAAAATGTGCCAACAAACTATTAGATCAGCACCAGGCTGCATTGAGTTTAACACACTGAAGCTAGACCAAGACTTTTTCTGCCTCGTCTATAATGAAAAGTGCAGCAGGTTGTTGGTGGAAGAAAGCAGCCAAGGCAAACCCCTCATTCCAGTAAGATTGCATCCAAGTTCCTATATGACTTTAGACTACACACAGTTATTTTACAGTATGGGTTTGGTGGCTATTGCAGAAGAAGACATTCAAAACTGAACTAGCCACTGATTTTGGTTGCCATCAAATCAAAAAGCAATGGCATCATTGGGGAATCCCTGAAGCTCAACATGCAAAATCAGTATTTGCCCTGTAAGGAAAATGTATGAGCTATTTTTCGAGGTTTAGGACCAAAATAACCAATCGACAGCTACACAGTGCTAAGCTGATTTTGACAAAGATAATGTTAGCTAGGAATTTTCCTGTGAATACATTTGTCATGGTAGATGCTAAGGCCAATGTGAATACAGGGGCTTTTTGGTATGCAGAGGGCATTCTAGCAGGAAACCTGCTAGACAATGTGTTAGGGCAAGATTTATCAAATACTATGAAGCAAGCCAGTGAGGCAGCACTGAATAGTGGCTGCAACCCTCCCAAGATATGGTATGACAACTCACCATTGAGCAGAGGTGGTTGGGGGGGTTGCTTCTAACAACCAGTGAATTGGTCATCACTTACCGCAAACTGTTTGAAAACTTAAGGTCCCTAGTTGATGGGTGAGTCTGTTGTAAATTGCTGATGCATGGACAATGAGGATGTATTAGGTAATCACTTACCTTAGAAGTACGGAGTTTTTCCTTCGTCACACCTCAGTCTGGTACTACCATTCGAGACTGAGGTGAGACTATTT
>JBBPRT010000290.1:0-14683 GCA_038093175.1 Boletus hoseneyae
CACAAGGTTGGGCGGGTCTTCAACATCTAAACGTGCTACGGGGTTGGCTGTCTGTCCACCCTCCATCCGGCATCTCTGGCGACGTCCTGGAACCCTTGCTTCGCACAGAGCTCCTCCAGGGCGCTTTTTTTGCGATCCTTCCGCCACCTGATTCCCCCGAAAGAATGTCTCATGTCCCGGAGTGGCATTACGGTAATATCTACGCGTTGGAGAGGTCTCCGGTGCAGCTAGTTGAGTTACCCGTGTCTGCAACGAGGACTCGGATGAAGTATGAGGTGATTATATGCGCTCCTTATGAGGTGTGTACTCTACAACCTGCTTGTTCAACTATTTGATCCTCTATAGATACGCCTCTTCGGCGACCCTTCCGCATATTCCTCACCATATCCAATTTTAACACTCGATTTTTCTGTCTCTCTTCAGTTCCCACCATCTTCCCGGGAGATAGATAGTGTGCAATCCACTACCGAGGATGCACCACTCGAACAAATTCTTGCACACTCGGTAGCCCCGTGCATCGTCGATGGCACGCCGTTCGGAGATGCGATCGGTATTGGCGTTCAGTGTCTCGATTTCGGGCACCGTACCGAGCAAGGCCAAGGCCACTGGTCGGTGGTCCATGCGCGCCTCGCTCCTAGCTCAGCACGACTTCCATCCTCACTGTCCGTGGAACTCCTTGATGAAGTGCCCGTACGCATTGCACCAACCCAAACCCGTATCATACCCCTCCGATTACACGTATCTTCGTCCGAAGGAATACCAGAGCATGTCAACCAGCTAGACGTCGACCTCGCATGCGTCCCCTTCTCATTCCCGTGCCAAGCAACTACGGATCGAGCTTCGTCTTACACGGACGGCAATGCGAGACGTATCACCCAGGGTACATTCGTTCTCCGGGCATCTCTCCCGCTAACCCATGTCCCACTCTGGACGCAGGAGAAGCACGTCCCTATTCAAGCCTCGTATTTCTTTGCAAACTCGATACCAACTTTGTTTCTTGTGAAGCCCCCACAGAAAGCTATCAGCGACTCGCGGACCATCCTAGGAAAGCATGACGAGGTCAACACCAGCAGGTGCAGAGGCAACGAACCGATTCTTGCGCTTCGTAAGTCTGAGGGTCAGCTTGGCACATGACACATCTGCTCACGCTGACGGGTCCAAGATGGCGCTGGCGTAGACATCCGTGCCCAGTCGTTCTGGCCGGACTCGCTCCTGCGGCAAAAGTACGCGTGGGTCGTGATGCCGCAGGGAAGAACCGCTTGGGTAAGCTTGCTGCTGTTTCTCCTTACATCCTTTGTGTCTTTTTTACTCATCGTTGTGTCTTTGTCTGCAGGGACTCGATTGGCACGGCCCATCGGCGGCCGATGCGTTCGCAACCGTCTCCGCTCTCTCCCATATTCTATCCAGCTCCGGTTCCGGACGATGGGTCACGTGGGGCTTCAATGCCAATACGCGCGTCATCCTCATGGGACACTCGAATGGTGGACAAGGTGCATGGTACATGGCGAGTAGATGGCCCGATCGCGTGTGTGCAGGTGAATCCTCCCATGCCTTTGTCCATACCGAATTTTGCCTTACGGTCTTCGTCGCACCCTAGTTGTCCCAGCGTCGGGATACATCAAATCACAAGCCTATGTCTCGTGGTGTATGAGTCGCTTTACACACTTTGTCGATCCAGCGTTGCGTGCTGTCCTCGATAGTTCACTCACACCAGATGACAATGATCTGTTTTTGGGAAACTTGGTGGGCAGGCCTGTGTTGGCTTTGCATGGGTGAGTTGTCTAAATGTTCGAGTCGATTTCCGAGCGAGCCTGGTCAGCTGACGGTGTCCATGGCTCCCAGAGGCGCAGACGATAACGTCCCAGTTTGGCAAACACGTGAACAGGTGGGGATCCTAAAGACCTGGGATCCCGACGCGGACGTGACGTGCGTGCATAGTACTCGCTACGTGGCGAGAGATTGACACCGTTTGGCTATGGGCAGATATCACGAGGACCCTGGACGACCTCATTGGTACTTTGAGATCTTGTACAATCAGCGCGTGCAAGCATTTCTAGACCGACTGTACTTTTCTTCGTCATCACCACCCACGAGCCAGGAATGCAAGACGACCGATTTCACCCTCACGGTTGCAGTCCCAGTCGAGAGTGGCTCGCTGAATGGCTGGCGGATCCATGCACTGACGATCCCCGGATGGTGGGTACATCATTCACTCGTCATCCAGCCGAATATCTTTGTTCACGGACACGTCTAGGTTGGGTCGGCTCCGTGTCGCGACCACCCCCGATGGACACACGTCAGTACTGACGACGAATGTATCGGTGTTCACCCTCGACTCGAACGTCTGGGCTGCCACTTGCAGTCGCATCAAGAAAGTGACGAACCTTGCGATCGATGGCGACAATTTTTCGGTCGACCTCGACAACGCCAACGATACAATCTTGTTCGTCAGGGACGGCGACACCACAGGATTCCATCCCAGAACACCTTGGAAGGTATGCATGTATGCAACGCGCTCCACTTGCACCCTTTTGAACTACCCGATCCGCTTCACAGATCGTCCCATGTCCCGACCCGTCGACGGCGGAACTATATCACCTCCGCGCTCCACCCCGGCGTCTCCAATCCATCCTCTCCACACCCGCCCCACTCCACTTGGTCGTCCCATCCCTCTCACCCTCCCCTGAACTCTCTGCAGCTCTCCGCATCGCACACGCTCTCCACCTCTTCCACGCGCTCGACGCCAAGATCGTCAGCATCGCTGAGATCGAAACGCCTGCACAGGACGCACCGATCAAAACCCTAGAGGGAAACCTAGTCATCATCGGATGCGCAGACACACCTCTCGTTCAACAGTGGCTCAAAGACGGTATCTGGAGCTATACCAACAAGGCGTGGCATATTGGCGCCGCACGCCTCGATCGCCCATCTTCCGGTGAGGTTTTTCTTTTTTCTTTTTTTTTTTTCTTGGGTCGTCTTGGCAGGATCATGACACGTACCCCGTTTGTACAGCGATCCTGTTTTGTCAACCACATCCCTACGATGACGAGGGCATTGCGCTGTTTGTCCAGTTTACAGACCTATCTGGCCTTGAACGCGCCGTTCGGCTCTTCCCGATCCGCACCGGCGTGCTCTCGCCTGACTGGCTCGTCGTCGACGAGCGTGCAGACACGATTGGTGCCGCAGGTGTGCAAGGCGCAGGGTGGGTTTCCTTTCTTTCCCCCCTCCCTTTTCTTCACTCACTCGATGCAGCGTGTACGGCTGGAAACCTCACGTCGGACACGACACGACAACCAAATGGCTTTGGAACGAACACATGTCATGGCTCGATTAGCACACGACGTCCATATGACGCCACAATTATATAGATAAAAATTCGTCTGTACATTGTACGGTAAGGATCGTGACAAGATGAATCGGTGTATGCGTAAAGCGGACGTCTCATATAAACAACCGGGAAGCGGGACGTTCAACATCGCGAGGCCACGGGGAGGGTGTTATAAGCAACGCAGAAATAGTAATCTCGACGGACCATCTGCTGGAGAGCATTGCGTACGGAGAAAGTACGCCAGATCAAAGTTCACATGTTACACCTTGTTCAACACTTGAAGGGCGGAAACTTGTTACAATACAGGTGAGTTGCGGGTAGAGGAAGAGACGCAAGAGAAGAGAAAGAGAGAGAGAGGGAGAGAGAAAAAAAGAGAGAAAGAGAGAGAAAGAGAGAGAAATGGAGCCAGTAGAGAACCCAAAGAGAAACAAATATGTGCGACAGATAGCAGCGACAAAAGACAAAGCGAGTCTATGACTGATAGATGGACCTCGCAACCTGACCGAGAGATCAACAACTCCCAAACATACAAAATCAGAGGCGAGAACTCACACTCTCGAGAAGCATGGTGACTTCGGGGGCAACACGGATGAACTCTTTTCTCCAGAATTCATACTTTTGATTTCTGAGAAGCTCGATGAACGTGACTAGCGCTCCCCATGGGTGGGGACGATGGACAATGAAACGCTCCAAGAGAACGCGAGTCATCACCTCACGGAAGCAATCATCCTTGACCTCAATGAAGAGGTGGAGCAAGAGGGAGGAGAACCAATGGGTATGGGCGTTAGGATATCGCAGGTGGAGCACCATAGAGCTCAGGAGGTGGTGTTGTCCTGAAGTTGCGCATGAACACACATGATCAATGGGCGAACAGACGAATACCCTCACCTTCAACATCTAAATTAGCAGCTAAGTACTGTAAAGCGACGACGCCTGGGTCACTTGGAACGAAGACAGACGACCCGCTGCGCGCCTTCGCCTGCGCGACTGATGACACTCCGATATACATTACCAAAGAATTGATGAGGGAGAGGTTGTAAGTTTCGGCGGTACCTTCCGGCACCACGGATAACTTCAAGCGATCTTTGAGTGAAGCGAGGAAAGTAGGAGCACCTCGATTAAGAAGGTACTGTTCCAGACTGTTTCTGAGATCAGCGCTTTTAACGCCCGAAGCGAAATCGGACAGGATAGGAGGAATAGGACCCATTTCGGGGATCGAGTCGAATTTGATGTTACGCGAGTGGGGGTCGGGAAGGACTATGGAAAGAGGGAATGCGCTGATAATGATGTTGCGAAGTTGGATGCAACGGGGAGGAATGACATCGCAAAGACTAAAGTAGTATTCACTGAGAAACTCGGGGAAGTCGTGGAGGAGAACAAGAAGCAAGCGAAGTGTGCCTCTATAGAGGTCCCGAGCAGCAAGCTGAAGGTCTGCTTCCTTGAGGAATGGCGCCAAGAACTTGAACAGAGACAAGAGAAGCTTGTGAAACGCGGACCAGCCTTCTCGATTCTCGGACAAGAGCAGCTTCGGCATGAAGTGCCTGTGGGAAACTAGACTTAGCCAGGAAAATGCGAAACCAGGGAAGTAGGTGGGTTGCAATGAACTGAAAGTGTCACTGCAATATCGTAGTGAGCGAGAAGAACAATTCTCCGTCAGACCAAGTATGCGTACCTGATAGCGGTCAACAACTGGAAATATGCGGATCCCAGGTTCGCTTCCATCGCATGCAGGTCATTAATAAGACTGGAGAAGAATCTGAAGAATGGTTTTTGTTGGAACATCGCCCCTTGGTCTTCGTGCATATTGGCCAGGACAAGGACGAAGATCGACAAGATTTTAGTGAGGTAATGGACTTTTGCCTGGTCATTGTTGACACCAGAAGCGTCCCCGTGGTACTTGATGATGTAGACGATCAAGCGTGACATCGCATCCAGGGCCTGGAAAGCGTAGTCGAACTCTCCGGCAGCGACGCACTTGAGGTAGCTGTTGACACTGGATTCTGCGCAGACACGGAAGAAGAACGAAGACACATCCTCAACCTTCAGGATACCTTGCTTGGTCAGCTGGGTGATGTAAGGGACAAAGGCCTTCTCGGGCGAATGTGAACGCTGGAAAATAGTGACCCATTGCTGAAACCAAGAAAAGAGCTTCTCCCTAAGCTGTTCAGTCTCGGGCTTAACCGAAGGCTGCCTGATGACAACCCCATCGGAAACATGGGCATTACTCGGCCGTCTCACGACGCCACGGAGGTCGTCCAATAGACGTTGGACACTGTTTAAAATACATGAGACCATTTTTTGCAAGCGCACAACATAAACACCCACTCTTCGTTGGCTTTTCCAGCTTGCACGAGCTGCCCCAAGACCTCGATCGAATAGGTCAACTGGTTTTGGGTCGCGACGGGGGGGTCACTAGACAGGCACTCTCGGACGAGGCCAGCCGCAAAACTCTGCAAGGTCGGACGAGGATCCTGGAACAGACTCTTAGCCAACTGCTGGTCCTGAAGCGAGGTGTTCACAAGTCCGCTGCGGAGAAGAGTGACGGTGACCGGAATGTTGAGCTTGCGCTACAGTAATGTCAGTATGGGGGGGAATAAACTTGAACAAAGTACAAACCTCATCCTCGGCATACAGAAGCCAGGTGATGGCCTCTTTCGCAACCTCCTCGAACGAATGGCATAGCTGATCCAGCAGTGCCACATAAATTTCCCTACCCAATTGAGACGACGTCTTGTAGAGCAATTGCACGATCTTCTGAGAAATTAACAACGGAGTGCGATGATGATCTACCGACTCGGCTGCAATGAAAAGGATTTGGCGGACCAAGTGGCGAATATCATGGTTTGAGGGCAGTGCTGAGAGAGAAGCAATGGGCAGTTGAACAACGAGGCTCTCTAGGTCCCTGACAGTGATCTTGAACCACGGGTCAGTACCAAGCAAGCATCAGTAGTTACAAGACAAACCGCGAATCGTTCCATGGCCTCTGCGTGAGTTAATGCACTCATCCCCTGCTCCGGCGTAGGAGAGCCAGTATAAACACTGGGTGGAAGATGGTCAGCACGCGAGTATGCCACCGCCGAGCCAGGCCGGCTCATGGTCGAGGACCGGCGCTTGGGATCGAGAGCTGAGGTTCCGCATTAGTAACAAGATAGAACAACGCATATGGTACTCACAGAAGTCGTCATACACAGCAATTTGATGAGGTTGTAGACCCGTGGCCTTGATACGCAAGGGATCTGGGAGAGCTACCGAAAAGTTGGCGGGAGGAGCAGAGGGATCCCAGAATGGTTGACCACTGCGAAGTTCTCTATGCCTGCGGCGAGCTTCATAGGAAGTCGCAAACGCTTCGTCGACATCTGCCACCGCGCGTTCCATCGCAGCTTTTTCAATGGCAGAGCAAGCGACCTCCACATTGTCGGCTACAAGGATGGAAAGAACCTGTTCGGATATCACTTGTTCGCTGAAACCGTGGTCAACAAGGGCTGTGCGAAGGTGTCCACCAAGATTGCTCTTGAGAGGTTCCTTGCAAGTCACAAGCGCGAGACTTCCAGCAAGTTTCTGAGCCATCAGATGGCCAGCCTTGCGTAACTTGTCCTCGCTGGATTCCATGGCGAAGTCCTTCGTAACAAGCTCTCGGGTGGAGATGCCTGCGATCGTGACCGAGCGCTCGACAACGGGCACGATGATCTAGAAAAAGTCATCGTTAACACATAAAACTAGTACCTTAACAAAGACAGCACAAACCTCGCGAACGGAGCGATCAACAGCCAACTGAACAGCTCGCTTAAACGAATGATTGACATGCAACGGCGCAAGTTGCGGACTAATGATGACGCTCGACGCCAGTCCGGCCAAAATCGACTCGATATGTGCCCCAATCGCTCTCTGGGCCTCCGTAGGGGCGGAGCCAAGTGACATAACTTGACCTTTACCTTGGACCCCCCCACCCTCAAATCCGTTCATCGGCAACGACTCTATATCATTAACGTAGTCGGGAAGACCAGGTACGGGGGCTGAAGCATCGCCGGTGGACCGGGTTCTGAGAATTGTCGTCGCTTCAACTGTATCAAGGTCAATGTCGAGTCCTTTGCACAGCACCTCAATCTCGAACTTCAAATTCAGCTTGAGATCGGCAAAGTGGTACAGCTCCGCAAGAAGTGAGATGACAGCCATGAGCCATGGGTTCGGAGGTTTGAACACCTTGGATTTTGCACAAGGTTCAAGCGTCTTGCACACAAATGGAATGGCGCAGATCAATCGTCCATTTTCGTAGCCCTCGATGAGGAGGTCCTTGAAGGAGATATTTTTGTGACGAATAGGCATGTCCCTCGCGAGTGTGATAGTCCCAAGCCAAGAGCCAAGGTTCTTCAAGATTGCTCGCTCCGACGTGACCTGCATGGTTTTCTCGCTGTTGAGCATCGCATCAGACTTGATGAATGTCTCCTGAAGTATCAGCTTTCCCAACTTCGGCTTCTCGAGGGCGTCCAAGAAACGAAGATAAAGTTGATGGTTGTTGGGTTCCGCACTGATCCGCTGGTCAACCAAATAATTGGCAAACCACCTGGCGTAGGTATCATCAAAGTAGTCCTTCATCTCCGCAAGTTTTGCGTCGAAATTGCTCGGTGCGAGATTGTTCACAATAAACAGGACCTTGTCGGATAACTCCTCGACTGGCGTGACAATCTCAGTGTCCACCTTGTCTGGCTGGATGGCCATGAACACCGGAGTCGGATCAGCTGTGGGAGGCCTCATGTCTCCATTCGACCCATCTCCTGTAGCAATTGCCCGGTGAATGGTGGCCGCAAGGTCCGGACGAGCCTCCATCAAATGTGGAATACCCAATAATGCCTGACAGAGTGGCTGCCATTCCGAGAGACGACTCTCAAACCGGGCCAGAGCTTGCAACCCAAACTTGAACAGGTTCGTCTCGGGAGGGCAGCTCAAGGCATCGACGACATAACGAAGAGCTATCCCGAACGGAATGAGATCGACCAGTTCGTGCTGAATGATCGAGCCGAAGAGGTAACCAGTCATGGCAAGTTCGCGGGCGGGGTAGTAGGACTGGAAAAACTTGTATTCGTCGAATAGAAAATGGAGCATGCATGAGAAAATCTCGTGATCCCTGGGGTCCGATGAAGCCTTGCCGCGTTGTAGAAGGGCGATGACTTCGTCAATGGTCGTTTGTTCGTCGTACATGTCCTTGTATATGGCGTCGACTTCGGCTTCGATTTCGGCTGAGTAATTGACAACAGCAAACCCGGGTTCAGTTTCGGTACCAGGGGTGAGATTCATGAGGCGTGGATGAATTTGCAGGCAAACATTGCGGACTTCGAGACAATAATCTATGTCCTCTCGGGGCATTTTGGCGGAGCTATGTAGGGGATATCACGTTAGCGTAATTCAAATACGGAAATAGTGCACGGACTTGTTTCGAAGTGTACGGAGGAAAATAGCAATGGTTTGAGGGTTAAGCGGCATGGTGCGACCTTCCACTGCAGGGTCCGACATTCTCGAAACTTTTTCACTCTCCATCTTTATTTCTAAGAAATTGATCATAGCGCGAAGGAACTCGGCACCGTGTGCAGTGACATTGTCAGCGAGCCACTTGTCCAGATTCAAGTACTCTCGTCGAGAGGCTAGCGCAGCGACATCAAGAGCAAATGTAAAAGGCCGTGAGTCCAGAAGATTTTCCAGGATCTACAGCAGGTTAGACGACAATATAAAAGAAAATTATGGTTCCTCACCTTGAGATCTTGCGCAACATCCAAAATCCGAGTAATGTTGAGAGGGCTCTCATCATAGAAATCGCGGAAAGCACCGAGAAGGTAAGTAGGATCGATTTGCCACAAGCGCATGAAGACAAGCTGATGGTTCGGGTGGCCCGCCAAAAACATAGCCAAAAGCTTGCGAGAATATTCCAACCGAATGTCACCCCAGTTCTGATCCTATGATAGTTTTATGTTATTTATAAAAAAACGGTGAAACAGATGCAAGCCGTAACATACCGGAACCTGAAGCAGACCCATATGGACCAGCTCCGCGCTTATCTTTAGCGCCTTGTCCAGCATATCACGTACACAGTTTCGAATGTCGGCACTGTCCGAATCAGCAAGTCGTACGAGAACCTCGAAAAGATCGAGAGAATTCCATGTGTGCCCCTGAACGTTGGCGGCCAGTGACTTGATCGTAGGACTCGCAGCTGCCACATCCTCTACCGTGACAATTCTATGACCAGGCAAAGACACGAAGTTGAACGTGTCCGCGGGCAAGGACAAGAAGGCATCGAGAAGCTTCAATTGGTATAACGAATTCTTCCACGTTCCCCAGAACCCAGTCACCGCATGCGGATCTGCATCTCGGGGACAATTGAGGAGGATGGCGATCAATAGCTTCAGTGTTGCCGTATCGACTCCGTGACGATCAGGCCAGTCAAATGCCTTGATGACGCTGGCCCAGTTAAGATTGACGTGCTGCAAAACGTGTCAACCGCGACGGAGCCACGCACCCAGAGTCAGGACTTACGAAACTACCCAAAGCCCTCACCAAAGCCCCCACATCACACAGGGTTGTACCCTCCGCAGCGAGCCGGGCCATGCTTGATATGATCTCGATGACTTGGGCATCCCGTGGAGGATTGGCATCGGAGATCCCAAACCGAAGAAGAAGCGCACGAACTGTATCTGCATCGCTAGTAATCTCCGGACCAAGTTGAATCAAGGTTTGAACAAGGGATGCACCAGGTGGTAAGCTACGCAAAAAAGACCATGTTAGTTATGCACGGAGACATGAACAGCAAGCATTATACAGCATACCTCAGCGTGGGGAAGATGCGCTGCAAAATAGGAGCAACTATCTCAGGACCGTACTTGGCTTGTGCAGCCGCGATTAGAGCCTGACGCTGGGTGGCATCCAACACGGGGGTTTCCGAAGTGGAGTCGGACAACAAGTTTGACATGAGTTTTGCAATCTGCTGAGGGGAGAGATCGGCGTGGTCGAAGGAAGGATGTTGGCAGAGAGAGAGGACCGCGTTTTCAAAGTCGACACGAATGAGGGCCGCAGCCTGAGTAGCCAGCTCCTTACGGGTAGAACCAGCGACAATGGAAGAAGCTAAGACGAGTCTCTCGAGCGGTCTGAGAGAGACTCGATCTACAAATCGGAGGAGATCAAAATGCCTGAAGGCGTCCCCTTCACCCTTGTCTATGCCGTCGCGGAACCTGTCTGCGAGAAAAGGGTCACGAGCGAGACGCTGAGTTTCCTGGACAAGCAAACGAAAGGTTAGGGCGGTAGAGGTGTCAAATGCAGAGGGTGGGGCAGCCAAGGCAAGACGACCTTGGGAATGGACAATGAGACGACGGATAAAATGGAGGTAAGTATCGAGACCGTGCTGCTCGGAAAGCTGTGTCACGCAGCAAAATGAGTATTACAGCAGGAAAACGGGGAAGACAAGGTGGGAACATACGGAACGTATTTCGAGCTGGTTTCTCTCGAAATTGTCCTCCGTGAGTGTTGAGAGGAGGAAGACAATTTGAGCCTTTACGATGGTGTGTATGTTGGCGTTTGGAGGGTTATCCATCGCCGACGACCTGGCTGAAGACTCCGGGCGTCGATTGACGCTTCCACCAGCCGACGCCGTTTTGGATGAGGAGGTGCTGTCGAAGGGGTAAAACACGTAGGCCGGAGCGAAACACCAGCCTGGAACGGTCAATCAAAGTCCACTTCAAACTTGTGGGGGTCCGAAGATATTTAAACTCAGATATCGGAGATCCAATTTATTTGCTCTACTGACTTATGCTAATGGCAACTACTGATTACGTGGCGACATGGTGTTCGACTTCTCGGGATAGCGTAGCACTAACAAAACTGTCCAGAGGAAATGTAACCTCATTGCAGAAAGGAAGGAATAGATAAATGGAACACGTAGAGGAATGGAACTTGACGTATCCAAGTGCCAGTATATCGCCGTCCCCTGATAGCGCGCGGCCACGTCAGCCCCCGGCAAGAGGCGGCACTCGTTGCGCCTTGGAGAAGACGCGATGCTGAAGGTTGACCCAAGTGACTGGTACTTTGACCTAGAGTCGTCGCAAGGGTCTAGCAGCCGACGTCCTCACGGGGGAGACATAGATGCTCTCCCGTTTACAGTGAGGTCTTGCACCTAGAGTATCATTGTCAACATATGGATCACAGCGGAAACAAGAATCGGCGAACCTATGAAAACGAGAGGCATTGCAGAAAGGTTGACATCCACATTACGGTAATCGGGTACAGGCATGAGTGTCAAGACGTCGCGTTCACCTTGCAGTTGTACTGCTGCATCGAGAGCCGCCAGCGACGACGATGCGGGCAAAGCGACACTGTTCGCAGCCTGCGGCCGGGCCACTACTAAGGACTTGTCAGCACGAGCGAAACAAGGCATGCGATCACCCACATGTGGATCTCAGTGGACTTCTCGGAGGCTTCACATTGGGTGGCACATGGATGGTCTCGTTTTTGGTAACTTTAACTAGAAAATCTCAAGAGTTAGCACGTGGAATGCACCAAGCAAGGCTCAATCGAACCTCTGATAGCGGTGCCAGCTAGATCAGAGAAACTCAGGTCGTCGTTCAAGGAGCTGGGAGCCGGAATCTGCATCAGAAGGTTATTGCCATCCATCTGCATCGTCTGCAATGCGGCGTCCAGCGCCGCCAGGGAAGATGATGGAGGAATACCAGGTGCAGATACTTCGTTCTCGACAATTCTCGATGCTAAGATTCGTCAGACAAAAACCAGCCAGCGGCACACCAAATTGCTCACATGAAGATTCCGAAGGAGGGTTCGAGGTGGCGATGGCAGGAATCTTCGAAGCTTTTGGCTGTTTCGTCTGGGTCGCCTGCGACCCCCCGGGTAGACGGCTAGCCTTCTTGACTTCTATCAACCAATGCGAAACCGGTAAGCATCAGTCACAAAATCACCTATCAACCCACCGTTAACTGAACTGCCATCGACTACAACGGCATTCTTTGCGAGACTAGGCAGAAGTGATTTTCGCGGTGCCGGTAGCATCGACTTGCGAGGCTTTGGCGGCGCGGAGATCCCCGACGATGTCCCAGTTCCAGACTGCGCTTTCTTTGGACTCGTCGTGGGGCACTTCTTCGTGACGTCCGGTGTCCGTCCAGCACTAGGCTTGGCCGACTTGGTATATTGGACCGTCATCTTACTCGGGCTCTTGCATGCCTTGTTCTCTTTTTCACCATTGGTTTTTGTGGGTATTGCGCGACCCATGGGTATCTTGGGTGTGGGTATAATAGATCGCGCGGGTACGTTGACAGCGCCAGGCTGACCAACGTTTTTGTGGGCAATGGCAATTGGTTCCTTGGAATCTCTGACCCTCGTTTTTTTAGATTCACCTACAAGATGTAATATCAGATCGAGAAAGGCGGCAATCGAGATAACCGCGGTACATACCGTCGTTTAGGCTGATTGATTGAGTGCCCGATGAGGTGGAAGCTTCCCGGTCGGCAACGGGCGGCAGAGGGCACAACTTCATCTCTGAATCTATATATCCCGTCAGCCACATCTCAGATGAACGAACGCGAGAAAATCCACTACCTTGGGCCATCTCCGCGCCGTCTATACGTTGATCGACGGTTGCAAGGATCCTCGCCTTCCGGGCATCCCTCGCAACTTCACCGGCGGACAGGACATTGGCAGGAACAGCCACCGTCTTCACCGCCGCGAGTTCTGTTTGAACCTCTGCCATCTCCTTCTGTAGGAGATAGATCTTCAGCGCGACGTCAGCCTTGATGCCGGTGACCCGAGCCCTATGACACTCCATCGTCATCTGGAAGTCCTTGAGGGACTGGCGAAGCTTCTCGAGCGCATCGTCCGTGTCGCGGCTCTTCCTGGCGTCGTCGGCCTTCATGTCGTCGATTTTGGTTGTGAGTTCCTTCATTGTCTTCTTGTGCGTATCCGTCTTTGCACGCTGCGAGCCCTCTAGTGATACAATCCGATTCTGCTGCGACACCACTCGTTCGCACAACTCGCTCACTTGCCGTCTCAACGCTTCGATTTCCTGTCCACAGACGAACGCGGGTGTGGGCGCGCCTTCGACTACGGTGACTCGATCCTTGAGGGAGACGATGACCGACGCCATGATGGTGATCTGGATGACGAGGGCGCCGACCAACCGGTACAGCCAATCGAGTGCAGACTTTGGTTGTACCGTCGCGAATGTAGGAACATTGTGGTCGTTGGTCGCATCGTTCAGATCGCTGTCGTACGTGGCGAAAGCAGGGAAAGACTCGATCGTCGTCATTGATGCAGTGCTTGAAGGGTAGGAAGCAGCCTGAACGTGGTCCGCATCGTACATGGCACATGTGATCGCGGAACCGCTCGACGGGATAGCGTGGTGGTGAGAAGTAGCCATTGGTAGGGCAAGAAGAGTGCAATAGGAGAGGAAGCGCAGAGAAGAGTGCAAGTGCAGGTAGGATGAAGAGAAGGAACTGGAGACAAAGGGTGGAATAACTGGCCTTTTATATTCCAGAGATTCGGGTTTGGGCTAGGTGTCAGCCTGCTCGATGTGGATGACAGACTGAGTCAATACAGCCGCCTGAACCAGAATCTGGCAGTCTTCATTAAAATCTAGCGTCGGTGAGTTTTACTTTGCCTATTGGGATGAGGCTTCAGAAGAGGGTAAAGCTTGATGACCTACGAGGACGTGAGCATGTAACGGCCGATTGAATGAAGAGAACATCAACGAGGCCATTACATGTTCAGCGACTTCACACTGAATAATTGATGAGAGAAGACGAAATGTGTGGATACGTGGAAGAAAGAAAAAAATTCGACATGAGAATACATCTGATAGCCCACCAACGACATGTACAGTTAGCTCTGTGAAGGATACTGTCCTCCTTGCTGTGTCTGCGTCATCGTTGTCCGCTACGTCAGGTAAAAACGGCCATGTGTCAGTAAAAATTGCTTCGCGTTCTAGACTCGCGCACAAAAAATCTCACCTGCATCAGTGATGAAAGCCTTAGCGCCTGGTCCATTTGTTCTTGTGTGAAATGCGCGCCAGGGGGTACCACTGGTAGATAATGAGCTGCAATACTGTTTGTCGGGCGCGGAATCGGGTTCCCGGGGATCTGAGGCGATGGCAATGGCGGTTGGGGCTGAGCAGACGGTGGGCGTGGAGAGGCAACTACACCAGCGTTGGAAGGGGTGACAACAGTCCGAGGAGGAGAAGCTTGGTGCGCAACACTGATACCAGGCGAGGAGGTCGCTGCCCGAGAATGGTATGGCGGCGAGAGGTGCGCACCAGCGGGTAGACTACTAAGAGCGGCCTGAGGCGTACCTTGTGCTTGTGCTTGCAATTGCGCA
>JBBPRT010000291.1:0-14682 GCA_038093175.1 Boletus hoseneyae
CTTTATGCCTGTCCGTCGCTGCTGTCGCTCGAACTTGGAACCACACTCGCTCCACCTCTGGAGCCGTTGGCCCCTCCTCATGTGCCTCACGTGCACATCAATGCATCGCGTATCCCTGTCGACGATCTCTCGTCTACGCTGGATGTCTTGAAGTCGTGCGCCGTCGAGTCCATCTCGATTGCCTATGAACACGTCGAGTCTCCTGTAAAGGAAGACGATTTCGCGCGTGAATGTGCATTGGATGATCTTCAAGACTGGAGCACGGCCATGGACGCGTTCTTGGAAGAACGCTCAAAAGAAGAGTGGAGCCAACTCTCGCACGTGGATGTGTTCTTTGCGCCCGACGTGCATGCGTCATGGGAGTTGTGATTCATACGGCATCATTGTTCTTTCTTTTTTTTTTTTTGCTACTTTGGGTTCGGTCGATGTATATTAGAGATACCCTGATCGGTGTTTGTACCAGGGCTGTACGGTGTCAATGATAGTGTTTGACACTTGGATGTGAACCGCGCGCGCGATACTTGCATGATGTTTCAGCTTGTCAGGGCAGAGCCAAGAGATCGATGAATGTAGTCAATCTCTCATATCATGTATATATAGACGTGTCTGTCCGTGCGAGAGAGACGGCGTTAAATATATCCACGGTGCTCATTGTCGGATCGTCTTCCGCTGATGTCGGTTTGATGACTGGCTCCACATCTTCACCCGATATCGGACTCGGACTGTATTTATGGATCTGGCGAGTTGATTGTGTCCTTGTCTCGTTGCTCGTAGACGATCATCCTGATAGCATCGGACCGGATCGGATCAGCGTACACTTTGCAGAAAAGCGTCGACGCCGCCAAATCCAAATTGCGTCACAACAGTCCGTTTCCACCGCGAGCGTCACACGCCGGCGGGGATCCCGAGCTTTGCTCCCTCCGAGTTCCTCGTCCAGCTTGACAGCCTGGACGGTCAAGGACTAGCATCGCGTCCTGTGCGTCTGCCGCGCGCAGCATAGTACAAAGAACCGCGAGCAAGGATCCTCGTGACCCCCAAGTAGACGAGAAGCGGTGTATGGCCAATTCATCGCGCCAAGTCTTGGGTCTTCTGGAACGGGCGACCTTTCCAGCGGTGGAATCTCCGGGGGCAATGCATTGCTGTCATACTAGTGCCCCTAGCCAGGGATTTACGAATTACCAGTCCATCGACGAGACTTGGTAATTTATCTACCAAACTACACGAACAAAAGGTAAGAGGCCTATTGTGACCCCGGAACGATTGATGATAGTCGTAGTAGGAAACTCGTCATTCCCGCCAACTGCGGAGTCCTATAGGGACTTCATCAACAGCAACACACAAGGCAGAAAAAAAAAATGGCCGACAGTTTTTGGTACGTATACGGTGGCATAGCCTCCCCCTTTTATTCAATTCTTGTACGCGCTTCCTGCAGACCGCTTTTCAATTTTCACTGGTTTCCGGAACTTCTACTCTCACGAACCGACGACTGGACGAATTCCGTAGGTTACACCACAATCCTGTTTGAGGCTACAGCTTATTGGCAACCGCAGTATGCATGTGATTTTATAGCCTTTGTCACTATTACATACTTTGGCTCGACGCCGGGGCTACGCCGCAGGTGCTCGTGACGAGATCAATATACCCCAAGTACCTCGTAACGTTTCCAGCGGGCTAAATCATCCTTGTACCCCTGTCCCCCTTGCCTAGATCCTTCCGGGGTCGACTCGTCACCAGAATCCGCGATCAACGGTTCCCCACCATCATTCGTCATCATTCGTACCAAAAGTCCTAGCTTGGTTTCCAATCAAATATGCGGCCTGATGCCCGCAAATAGGTTACCGATGACGGTCTCGTCGGCGATCGGAATGTGGGCATACTACACAGGAACCGATCATGGTTAGCTTTGGGCCTGCTGCGCATTGTGACCTCATCGAACTTGTAAAACGATTTCTCCACATTGATTGATTCCAAAGGGCCGTACCTACGTCATGATCATGGACCACTGGGTGGCCGAAGCGTTGAACTTGCAAATCGCACATGGTGTGCGTCCAGGAGGCGTTTGGGCCTTTCAAGTTGGCAAAGCACCCCCTCAACGACTCGAGGAAGAGCTATCTGCCAAACAACCCGCCTTCTCTCCATTTTTCCGGGAAAAAAAGTTGCCGGACACTAGCCACTAATGGTAAATTGGCGCGCCCATAGAGAAATCGTATCACCATACACAGACAGTTCCCCGTTCTTACCCCTTACGAGTCATGGTGACACGAACTTTGACCAAGTGCGTACGTACCTTTCCCACTCACCTGTTTGTAGATCAATTCTCTTACGTCGGTAGACCCCCGCTCCTTCTCTGAACTCCGTCATCCATGACCGATTCGATTGGCCCATCATTTTCTGCGCTAATGGATCGGGAAAAATATTTGCGCGTCGCATAAACGCATTGTGCCGAACACGCTCCCGGTGGTCTAAATGGGACATCGTTTCACGAAGACACTGACTTTTGCGCGTTTATTAGGCTTAGGCTTCTCAGAGCGAACTACGACCTGTCCATGTCAGTGGCATGCCTCGGCGCCACCGAGTTTTGATCTATGCCAATTTGCCACTGTTCCTGTAAGTGAAATCTCAATATGACTCGGTAGACCCTTCTGAAACCGTTTTGGAATATTTTGGAAACGGTGTTGTGACAGCTATCCGGTCTTGATGCTGTGCCACAGGCTGTCAGTCCTATGGTCTGCAAATATATCCTGCGACTAACTGGATTCGTACAATTGGCTACTGCCACTGGAGGACTTTCCAGGTTCAGGGATACTTGGGGGCGGAATCGTGACCGTGTGCATCCGTCACACGGCGTTGATCATGGCGCTGGACTCGTCCCCCGTCAGCAAAGGTGTTCCTACGCTTGTTACCGGTCTGGATGATTGGAGGTGTCAACTCGGAGGTGGCTGTGAATGTTCCTGTTTTTATGTGTTTCCTGGGCTATGGACCTGTTTCACAGACGTATTTGTGGTAGCATCCGGCATCATCTCGACCGTCACCATATTCTCGCGTCTACTTCCCCCAAGGTAGCGTCAAAAAGCGAATTCGTGGAGCGTCGTAAACACCGGTCGATCGATACCGGATCGGACGTTGTTCTCCGCGGTCACATTAATGCATCCACTGACACAGCCAACGCTCTAGAGTTCGCCGCGAGGTTATCGTAAATTTGTCGAATCACGACCATGCACATTTAATGAAGACGTACTGAACGGTGCGGCGTCGGTGCCGTATCACACCTTACTCTTGCATAGCCGGAACGGCAACTTGCAACACCGGATATGATACCAACATTGCTCCACGCTAGCAGGTAATCCTTACTCAAGAGGGACTCACTGACGTTCTTCGCCAGCGTACAAACCTGGAACGTGGACGAGTATAACGCGGGTGAGCCGCATCCGATCGAAAAGAGCTCCCGGGGTCGAATTCTGGAGCAGTGTAATGGTGAAGGTGAAAAATAAATTCGCTTTGTGCCAAAGTCCTGGCACGAGAGATGGAGACTGCCATCGCAAGATGAGTCACCATCCTCGGCCAGCCAGTCCTTAACTCCCTAGAAAGGTTGAAATCAAACACGTGGATCTCATGTAAAGGAATGAAGACGTACATTGGCTGCAGGACGTATGTGATCACGACTCCGAGTTAGCACTGGTACGGCTACACCCACCGACCGTCCGAATCATGTCCGGCAGCTGTCAATGATGGAGGTCCGACGTCCCCCATCTCGCGCGCGTGTTTCAGGCTTCGTTCCAGCCAACCCCTAGCCTACGTCCAGTTTCAACCCAAGATCGAGATCATGATTGACACCTACATGGAATGGCCGAGACACTGCCCATCGATCATTGATCGGGCCCATCGTACAAGTGTACCCGACTCATCGACCTCACAGCCTACTCCGGCCTACCGTACCCGCAGCGTTCAACGAAACAACGCGTCAACGTCGTCACGAAGGTCTAAAGCCGTCCGCAAAAGGGAGTCGCTGTCCAGATTCCAGACCCGCACGGGAAGTAAACAGACCCACAACGTACTATCGGGGCGCCGAAAGGGCCGAAAAACCACCGTGGTGGAGCGGGGGAAAAAGTGCGCAAGGCAGTGTTGGGGCACGACGCCGGTGAGGCGGTGAATACGACTACTACTAGTAGTAGGACTCACTTGATCCGAACCTCTCAGGCTCGACAGTGCGGCATTTGGCTCCAAGCGGGGATGGAGACGCAGCAATCAATCCGTACATCCGACATACTTGTTCCACCAGCTCGTTTTAGGGAGACATATTCATATCGAACTTTGCCCAGTTTGTCGACATGCTTCTCTCAGGCTCCCGGTCCGTGATACATGTATGGGCGTCACTTTGTCCGAACCACCTGAAACGTCCGTTACCATCAAACTACCTTTTTGTTCGTCGCGATGCGTCCTAAAAATTTCGCGAATCAGCGAGTACGATCACGTTGACGACACTTGTCTGCTTCGCGCGTCAGCGATCTGCCATCTTCAGAACTCGGAGTCTTCCCCGCTTCGGCCTCTGCTCTTGGGAAGCTAACGATCTAGCTGATTCATGAAAAGGTCGTCTACGTGCTCGTGCGGGAGGGATCCGTTGCATCGGATTCAACGTTTGAGCAGTCGTCTATGTGTACTAGTAGTAGACGTCGCGATACCGATGATCCGAGTCCCGCAGCTCCGCTAGTGGTCAACGACGATTACATAAGCTTAGGGGTCAATATCAGTATATGTGTTTTTTGACTTTGAACTGGACATTCGAAACTAGAGTTTACTTACAGCAAGGGATCCAGGCTGGGAGTTTTTTTTGAAATACTCCAAGATGCCTACAGTGGCGCATGCTGAAGGTCGAGTCTATCACATGAAGGTAGCTAGGGGCTCATCCAAGCCGACCTGGCAGTGGCCCACTCTGAATACAGCGGCTGCAGTGGCAGAGTGACCAGGATTGGGACGAAGGCCTGCATTCTCATCGTCATGGTAGCACAAACTTCAAGCCGTAGACACAGATGTTACCCATTTAGAAATATTGTCCTGGGTAAACCTGAAACGTTGTCGTCGCATTGTCTAGTCAGTCGTCGGATTGATGCGGCCTCTGAATCAGGTTTCTCAGTCGTTCGTCTAATTAATGTACACAACACAAATTTATTTTCAGCGCTCTAGACCAAGGAGCACGGGCTCCTTCCAACGTCAACGTTCAGGATACCTGTCTACGATACAAGCAGAACACATGACTGTTTGTTGGACATTACAAGGCAGTGAAAAAAAGCATGATGCGAAACAAGAGGATGCAATATGCAAATCCATAGCAAAGTGCGGGATCTCGAGAGGGTGACTGCAGCAATAAAAAAAAACCGATATAATGCGTGAAATAGAAGCAAGGAAAAGAGCTTTTGACAGTAAGTCCATGGTACCAAGAAACGCAAGAGGGCAGTCAATGCCAACCGCAGGAAAAACAGGAATGGGTTCGTGATCTGTCGTGAGGGTGCCGCAGTGTGATGGGCGAGAAATTGAATCAACGAAAGCCGTTTAGTCTTTGAGCAAGCGCATGCACAACGGTTTCCGGGAGCCCGAATTCTCTAGCAAGTGCGCCGTATGGCGACATAGCAGAAGACGGCTCCCACATGACCGGCATGAGAGGAAGTTGGATGTGGGTAGTTGGGTAGTTAGGTTGCGCAGAAAAGACGGAGGTATAAGCCTTGTGGATTGTTGTCAACGTCACAATTTGCTCCTCTGTAAATACTGTGAAACACAATGTCAGAATCAATACAATATCAAAGGCACCAGCCGAACACACCCTTGCAGTTAATAGCAACTTCCAAGAGTTCGTTGAGGAGTTCAGGTTCGTCATTCGGAACGGATTGCCGGTAACGTGCCCCAAGGACATCAAGCGCAGCTAAAACGAAATATAAGCCACGGTATCGGCCAGCGAGGACCAGTTGCTTACTGTGCGTGATGTCTGCAAAGTCCAGTTGGTCAGCAAAAACTACCAGGATGCCAAAGTATATACTAACAGAACAATGAATCGCTGATCTTAACCTCCCAAAAGACCCTGCTGTCAACATCCACCGGGAACTTGGACAGGATACTAATGAGTAAATGGAAGGGAAGGGTCGCCACCTTCAGAAAATGCGACTGGACAACGTGTTGCATCAGCGAACGGCAATGTTCGAGGCAACTTTACTTACATCCGGCCGCTGGATGAGGTTCAACAATGAATCGAGCTCCTCCTTGGACATCAGAGATGGTAAATCATCTCGCAGTCCAGAGATGGAAGGCCGAGAACCATTCCAATCGCATTGCCATGATGGGAACAACTGATAGGAGGAGTTGAGTTTCCCATCGTCGCGTAGGAGATTAGACGTACGGCATGCATAAGCTCACTCTGGTTACTGAGGGTGACGGTGACCCCGCGTGCCCGTTTCCCTTTACCAAGCACCGAATTTTGAACTGATCGCAGAGCAGCTCTCGCGATTTCCTCCGTAGAAAGCTCAACGTAAGCATGACTGCAAGTCTTGCCGCGATGGTCTAAAAGTATGTGAACACGGACAATCGGATGCCGCAACCACGCAGCGACAACAGGAGGAGTGATATCCTGGTGCCAAATTGTCAGATATGGGAGGGAACCACGCTTCGACGGGTGAACCCACCCAGGGAACATTGTCGATGCGAAGAACAACGTTCTCTGCTCTTTGTGCCTGAGAGGAAATGGAAAACGAAGGCGAGTGGTGCATCTGAGGATTGCACAGAGACATGGTGCTCATCAAGGATGGCAGAGGAATGGGATCAAATGTACTTGGTAGGAGTGCAGGTTCACCTCGAGTCGATCGTTGTTGTAGCGGTGAAGATGAGATATCCGAGGCAACTGGGAAACGTCTCTGAGCGACAGTGGATGCTGAAGCGTCATCGTCCGAAGGTGTTTGCAATTCGAAATCATTGACGAACATCTTGCAGACAGCACAGTGAATATCTTTTTCGCCCACGATGTTGAGAGCACTCGTCATGCAAGCGGAGCAAAGCAGATGCTTGCATGGCACGAGAACCGCCATCCGATCGGCTGTACAACCGCATACAGAACAGGCAGTGTGTGGCGAGGTAGCAGAGGAGACGTTGAACATCTCAGAGTACGAGCCTTGAAGGTTCTGGGGGACAGATTCTGCAATTGTCGACAGACCTGAACCGTTGAATGGGTCTTGTAGGACCAACGTTTGAGCTGCGGAGGAAAAAGATTGTGGGTACGGTTCAACAGCATTCTCATCGATGTCGAAAAGCTCAGTGGATATCTGGAATTGGTATACAATACATGAGTCACGACGAAATTAACGGGATATATAACGAGAAGCGAGCACACACCTGTCCAAAAGAGGGGCGACGACGCGTGTGCGCGGGATCCGTCATGCTTCCTTTAAATTTCAATTGGCTACAGTTTGTAGGTTTAGGCGGCGGTGTGTTCAAGATCCCAAGAGCCCGCCTTGCCGGCGTCCTGTGTGCATGGGCGGAAGCTATTGGACGTATGGGCTGAATGCTTGATTGTGTACGAGATCGGCGGTGCGTCGGAAGGAAAGGGGGGGAAAGCAAAGCTGTACGGGGCATTATCAGAGACCGCTCAAATTAGGAGGCTCTTGGCAATAACTGACATTCTTCGCCGGCAAAGTGGGTTGAACTTGTATCAGAAGGAGTAAGGTCGCTGGCTGAGAATGTGCATATATGCGTTCAAAGTGGGGCCGGGTTGCCATCAAGGTGACCGAATGGTGCCAGACGATCAGAATCAACGTGCGGATAGTAAAAGGAATGGTTGTAAGCCGATCAAACCACTTAAAGCAACGCATATACGCACACTCGTCATCACCAAAGCTTGATTCCTCAGCAGTAGCTACCTTTATACCATTTTCGTTGGCGCGTGAGCGCCAGTTTGCGGCGATATCTGCTAAACTCTTGTCGGCTAACTGGGCGATGGTTTCATTTTCGGGAGAATGTATGACTGGAAATCGCCTGAAGCTCGCTGCAGAATCTGGTGTGTTGACGGTTGAACTTGAATTTGTTGAGAAAGAACGGAGACTGAGAGGTGTATAAGGTGTGGAGGTGGTGCTCGCTGGAGTGACCGGTGACCGATATAGGGTCTTTTGGGGCCGTATTATGCGCTGCGGGGTTACTGGAAGGCCCAATGTACGCTCAGTCCTGTTGAGACGAGAAGCAACCGGAGAGGTTGGTGCAGATGCAGGAATTACGGGGATGGAAACAGTGTGTTTATGCATGACGACCGTTGGTACCTATGATACGCCTAGAGAGATGAGTGAAAAGTGCGACGGTACGCCACAAAGTTACCTTGAAGCGACAGAATGCTGAACAAGAGCAGACAGATGGCGATATGAGGGAGATAGAAAGCAAGGCAAGGACGCTTGAGGTGACTCGAAAAGCAGAAAAACCCTATTATAAAGTACGAATCGGTGAGGTTACAAACGCTGGACGATGTTCTTGAGGATGTCGAGGATGTCGAGGACGGCCAGCCGAAATAACACTAAACGTGAAACGCAACAGGCTTTGGAATAGAAAGCCCATCGTGGGAAGTCTCTTAAAGAGCGCGTCGCGTAACAGTCACGTGCAAGCAAAGCACTTCGCTTGTACTTCTATCACAACCGTTTCATCTTCTCGCTCTGTTTTTGCCGTATTTGAAGTCTTGTGTTTACAAGGTGGACGAATAGGATATAGGGCCCCATCTAAGTTTTGACCTTGCGGATACGGTGCCAACTGTGCATGCACGTACACGCAATGTGTACTTGATGTCAGCAACAACGCATCCAACCCAACACATCGTGCTTGTTGAAAGCGTGACATTCGATGGTAAGAATTTCATAGGATACAGGCAGAGTCAGGTGACATTCTCGTCGTCAGTTTCTTTCATGCTTGGTGCCCCGAAACACTCGTTGCTTCGGAAACCAAAACGTTTGTGAAAAACATCATCGGTCACATTCACTGCTTTGGCCCCACTGGAGCCCACGATCGATCACGCACCGCCATATGCCAATTTTGGCTAGGGTCGTGGTCAAGGTCTCAGTACTCAGTCACCACTCAAACTTGCTACCATTGGGTTATCACTAAAATGATGACATTCCCAAATCTGTCATGGTCCATGCAATGTGCCACTGACGTTATGAAAGCCAGATAGCGTCAGATTCCCATGCAGACCCTGAGGCCTGGGGTTCTTCCACTGGTCATTTGCGGATTGCTAGTAACTTCGTGTGCTGAATGAACCCTGGGTAAGTACACATGTGCCTTTCCCACTGACAACGTCCCTTGACTTGCTTACAACACTGATACCACAGGGACATCCTCCATTTAAACGCGCTGGCTTCTCGTGTGTCTGTAAACAACACCTCTTCTCTGAATTCCTTTATCGATGACAGGTTCAATATTGGCCGACTATTTTGCTCCAATGTATTGGGGTGAGGAAATTTCTGTATCATTCGAATGTATCGTATTGAACATGGGAGGCAGGCTACGTGGTAGCCACGATGTGCGTTTTGAGCCGTTGTCCCCTCAAAGACACTGACTTGAAATGTGACATAGGCTTCTTGGAATGACCTACGTACAGACGTATGTCTATTTCGGCCGGAGCAAAGATGCGGTTCTCTTCCAAGCATTGGTTCGTGTTGACATCGCTCCGTTGTCTGATATGTGGTGGCCCAATACTATTGAATATTGGTGCCTGGCAGGTCATCGCCGCCGTGTAGGTGAAATTCCAAATTCGACTTGGCATACCCTTCTAAAGTCGCTCTAGAATTTTCGACACGTTGGATACCGTGTTGATCTCGGTGACGATATTTCATTACTTTGTGAGCAACATATCCGACCAACTTCAAGTTGGCCTGCTCGCTTACACATGTTCGGATAATCCTAGGTGGAAAACTTCGGAGACTACTCCGCCTTTGAGGACATTACCAAGTAAGTGACCAATTTGCCCAGAAGTGACACGATCAAATACAAAAACACCAGTGTGTGGTGGTTAGAAAGCGGGACAACGTGCGCAATCACTGCAACGTGCGTGGATGGTTACTTCTGAATGTTAGTAGCGGAACCGAACTATCTTCAAGCGTGCAAATTTTCTTTGCTACTAGGATCTACTTGGGTGAGCGGTCAGTCACCGACTCCGGAATGTTTTTAAACAAGCGATCAAGTTATGCGACAGTACCCTGTCTTGACGCAGTGGAATAGGCTATTGCCGTTGCTGGTAGTCAGTCCTTCAAATATGTACTGTGTCGTAATGGTGGTCTAACTAGATTCATACAGTTCGCGACTGCTGCTGGAGGACTAGGTGCGTTCCCGGGTTAGGGAAAACGGTACACTTGATGATGACTACATGCAATAGGTGCTGGTTTGGGTTAATAGATCGTCATACGGGGTTGATCATCGCGCTAAACTTGTTCTCTGCAGCAAAAATGACATTCATACACCTCTTTTCATCCTCGAACAACTTGGCAAGCAATCAATTGATTGTGAGAGTTCTGATCTTCTGGCATTTCTTGACTGATTCTCAAGGGGTAGGCTGCGGCTTGTTCGGAAGAGTCCTTCGCGGCAGCATCAGACGTAATCACGACCGTCACCCTCTGCTACATTCTTGCGTCCGCTCGCGGCGGAGTCAAAAAGTGAGTTTGTGATGCGACGTAAAGACCAGTCCCAATACTCTGTTTACAGCTCCCAATCTCGGATCCGAAAGCTGTTCCTCTTCGTGCTGACTCGTGGTATTCTCGTCACCGTCGTGCAAGTTGGTACGCTGGTGACTTACGCCATCGCCCCTCTTGAGCTGTACTCGTGAGAGAACAGATTGATATAGAGTTGTGCCGGTAATCACACCTTGTGTGTTTCAGGTTGCCGCTCCACCTGTGCAAGAGTAAATTGTATACCAACACGTTTCGTACGTCTTACTGTTACCTCGTGCATATTTGTCAGCTGACCATCCCGCCAGTTGCGATGTGAGTTGGCGAACTCTAGCCGTGGCTGCGTTAACATTGGCGCGTTCAAAAGGCTCAATTCGAGGAAGAGCAGTGAAAGATGGACGACCAAGGCAGACACGTAAATTCCGTTTTGAGGTGTGGTCGTCCAAAGAAAATTTTCGCATTGTGCAAACTTGGTCCTGGCATGCGAATTGAAGGTCAAAGCTGCCATTGTAAGGCGTCGTGTCGCATACTTCCAGTTGGCTTTGTAGAAAGTGTCCGCTTTGATGGCTCGAACACGCGTTGATGGTTGTAGCGAGCAGTGATGTGTGTGTGACAGGTTATAATAAGTGGATGATCCCACCCTCCACTTCATCTCCACTTCATCTCTTTTTCTACATATATACCGCACCAACGTCCGTGTCGTCTGGCAACACGGGGGGGTCCGACGTCCTCCATCTCGCGCACGTGTCCCCGCCAGTCCACAATTCAATTCTCGCCCGCCAAGAATCGAGATCATGACTGCAGCGCCTGCACGAGGCATCGGTCGTCAGACGGATATTGTACGCGTACGCCTAACTGATTTCTTGGCAACCTAATCGACCTCATCTTCTCAACAGCCCGCGACCTCTCGTACCCCCATTCCCTCACGGAATGATTCTGCAATTTCGTCACATCTTACACCGACTTCTACCGATTCAACGGATTCGCCCACCTCTTTTCCGCACCAGAGAGGTCGTCTGACAATTCGCTATCCAGATTCGCTCGGCAGGGTCCCACTTCACAGGCGCGGTACCTCCAAAACATACGAACGTCTCGAGGATCTCCTCCGTGAAGCTGGCTACAAAGAAACACGCGTGTTCACACCCGAAAATGACCAAAGTGCACGTTCAGTCGCCGAAAAGCACGATGGCGGAGCGGGGAATAGTGTGCGGGGTAGCGTTGGGGCTGTCGTTGACTTCATTGCCGGACTCGTGAGTCGGGGTTCGAGCTTGCCACGCGAGGCAGCACCTTTGGAGGACAATACATCACAACCCGCTTTGCATGCGTGGTCGCCTCCGCCCTCACCGCTGGCCCACGCACTACACATCAGGAATGACAGGGCGAAACGAATTTCGTCGGGGGCTTCTCTCTCCTGCAAAGGCTCTTCAGAGAGCATACATCGCCGCACCTATGTTGACATGTCTACGGACGCGTCACAACACACCCGCACATGTCAAGTCGTGCAGCTCCACCAGTCTTCCCAGGGACTACCGTATCATCCGCGTTCGGAACACAGAGCGCATCACTACCATCCTAATCACCGCAACCATCATCAACTTAATAATTACTCATCCAAATCGTCTTCTACTAAGCCAAATCCACCTAATGCACGCGCTCATCTTCGCCATATGGTATCAGCACCAAACATTCAACCACTCGTCAAACGCCCGTCATTGTCGGAAGCTTCCCTCAGGTCGCATGTGATCAGACGCGAGCATCGAAGTGGCAACGGCATGCGTCACACGTTCATCCTCAACGATGAAGATAGTATCGCGGAACCGGATTACGAACCACACACTCGCGTTACCATGGACGATGATGAGCATCAGGTACATCCACCACTGCCACGAAATTGGCTAGAATCGGTCGCCAAAGCCCTATTAAGTGGAGTTGGCGGCCCGGCGGCCGTTACTCCGGACACTGCATCTACAAGGACGGCAAAGACCGCATCAACTCGGAAGAGCTCTGCACTATCTGACAAATCGAATCAAGAAGAAAGAGGAAGACCACTGACGCGAGGGAGGCCGCCATTGCTTTGCGTACAGGTACAGGACATGAAGGCAAGGACAAGTGAGGGTCAGGTGGCATGCACGAGGGTCATGTGTCGTTCGACTCCCACGTCACGGGCGAATTCACGGGTGCGGAATAGTGGCCATGACGACCACACGAACACCATGACCAGCGGAAAGAGAGGGGCCGGTGATAAATCAAGGAATCGTCAGCGAGGGAAGGATCGGGATGCTGATGTCATGCCGTCGCTTGCTCGGACCAAAGCGGAGAACGATGACTGGATGGCACCACGTCAACGTTATTCGAATGGTTGGGGAATGCAGGGTAGTGCACAGGCCTACCCAGATGGAACATGGTCCGATGACAGCGATGGCGACGACAACGACGACGACGAAGACGAAGAAGGGGAGCTCGATTTAGATCGTTTGCTCGTCCCTGCTCGACGACAGCACTCTATTCAAAGTCTACGAAAACATCTTCAAAAACGACCTCCCTCCCGGATGTTTAGCGGCCATGGTGCGTCGGGTCCCAGATCACCTAGAAGCGGTCGGGCGAGTCCATTCGAAGGAGTGCCAGCCAGCCGACTAGATTGGGGAGACGCATCATGGAGCACAAGTCGAGGCCGGGAATGGTTAGCAAGTCAAGGCGAAGAAGACGAGGACGAGTATAATCACGCCTTTTCCAGTGCAAGGTCCAGCACTAAATGGAGACGGGCCCTTCCCGGTCTCGTGCAATGGACGACATCTTCGTGAGTCTGACAATGAGATCACGACATTTCTCGTTTTTATGTTTACATTTTCTACAAATGAATCCATCCATCGTGTACGTTTTAGACTCATAATGTCCTCCCTTTCACACTTTTTTTTTCTTTACTTTGGCGCTCTTTACTGTTCTCTGTGTGATTTCATCCTAAACAAGCATAACATATCATATGTCTAATTATGATAGATATAATGGATCTTTGAGGTGCACGGGTTTTGGCAGGGTAATAACATGTTTGTGATTGAAGGTCGTGAATTCGGGTATCCGTCGAAGATGACTCAATGCCAATCATAATCCATAGGACGCATCCGCAAAGGTCTGGAGGGCTGCAGCTTATACACACCGAAATGAGCTCGGCGATCTCCTTCTAGACGGTCTGGATACGGTCAGCATCTGCAGGAGACCAGTTCAATAAACGCCCATCGAGCCGCCATTGTCACCAGCGATACGATATACTCCCCGTCAAGGTCTGTAGAGAAACCACACGCGCGTTCAGCAGAAACGGCGAGAAAGCACCCATGCTAGGCACCTGAAACATGATTCCTCCACAGGAACACAAAGTTGCCTTGTACTTTCCGAGGCACGTTAGACAAGACGTCGTCAGGCTCGTCTTCGGAGACGCTGACGAGTTCCGGCGCCGCCGATAGACTTGGAGTGTACTCAGGCTATCACCAGAATCATCTGGGCTGTATGTTGGAGATCTGAGCGCTGTAGCGAGACGGGGAGGACGTACGTAGTCCACAAGCAACGCCGTTCAATCGATGATATCTGAACGAGCTTGAGTTGAAAAATTGTCGAAAATATGCACTAAAAAGTGTCTTTACGACTTTGTCAAAGGTAATATGAAGTCGCTCGATGTAAGATTCAGACGTCACTGTCCGTTTACTGCCCACGGACAGGAAACCAACCAAAGTCCATCGCCGTGCCAAACAGGGGTAACACGCTGGCGTGATGGGTTCGGCCACACTTGGGCTCATTTCCCTTGACGAAGTCGGTGTCCACAAATTGCCACAAGTTAACCAGTACGCGACCGCAGACCTCGTTCACTTTCACTTTCTTGGATAAATAAGGGTCATCACTTGTGTTTGTCCTGATTGTCTTGATCGCTACGTGCTTGATAATTGGCTCCATCTAAACAGATGAAAAAGAGCTTGAATAGGTACATACATCGTGCTGCCTTCCCCTTATGCAGAGTGTG
>JBBPRT010000292.1:0-14675 GCA_038093175.1 Boletus hoseneyae
GTCCTAAATACTTGAGGGCCGGTGTGAGAATAAAGGAGATAAGGGAACATGAGGAAAGCGCAAGGTAACCGTGAGGCGTGACATCATAGATAAGACGAGAATCTGGACTGTGCCTAGACTCGAGTCATGTGTTGTCCCACGGTCACGTGTAAGGTCACGTGACGAAGAATAGCAGAATGTCACGTGATCGAAAAAAGGGGTAAGTCAGGTGATTTGGTCACGTGACTGTGAAAGTGAAAATCGACTAAGTCTGATAAGATGAAGAAAAGTGAAAATACGCAGCGTTAGGTCCTGAACTATAACAGTTCCCTCTCGTCGTCTCTTCCTTAGTCCTATTCACTTGTCTACTCTCCCTTGGGGGCCTGGACACTTTGTTTACCACTCTTCTTCCTTACCATTGCATTGCGCCGAACTCATCCTCGTTAACGGATGCTACGTCGTTTCTTTGTTTCAATACCATCTTCCTCCTGTGTCATCTCGCTTATCATATCAATCAGTTCCCTCGTCATACCTGCTGGAACGCAGGTCTAACTCATTCAAGTCTCCATCCGGTTTCATGATATGGCAAGTGCAAGGGTAGGAGTAGTATTCAAAGAGTACAAGGCCCCACAAGGGAGAGTAATACAAGTGAATAGAACTGAAGGACAGACAACGAGTAGGTACAGTTTATATATGAAACTAGGGTGGTTTAGGGTAGGTCATCTGAGTCCAAAAGGATTAAGGGCTAGTGTGGAATATAGAATATGAGAGAAGGAAAAAAGCAAGATAAGAGAAATGTGCTGAAGGCAAGGTGTCTGTGCAGTATGATCTTATAGATAAGACAAGAGTCTGGACTGGGTCTGGACTCGAGGTCACATGCAAAGATCACATAAGCACGTGATGAAGAAGAGCAGAATGTCACATGATCGGAAAGGGGTAAAGTCATGCGACTGCAAAGATGAAAATATGTTAAGTACATTAAGTGAAGAAAAGTGAAAATGCAGTGTATAGGTCCTGAACTATAACAGCAGTAGAGTTCTTATGGTTGTTATGTGATTGTACTCACAATTATGGACCAGATTGAGTGTGCCATTGATGAATGGGCCTTGAGGTCATGTGAAAGGATCACATTCACTGAAGATGTGTACATGCCTATCTACAGACAACCTAGAATATTTCCATAAGAAAACCATAAAGTTGAACATCAACATTCTACTGATGATCATGAGGCAGATATATGATAATGGAAAGTAAGTGAATTTATTATCATCTGCATATTCACTCACTTGTTACAAATTGCATGCCGGTATTCCAATTGCTCAACTTGTGAACAGTGTTTCTATATCAGCTGTGGTGATTGGAGATACCATCAATGAATCTGATCTCAGACACAAGCAAGGTGCTGCTGATGAGATAGTAGAGGACTCCAAGTCTGATGATGAGGCATTAATGAATAAAGTAGTTTTGGAATGTCTCAACTGGTTGGCTGACTCAGAGGCTGAGGTGGAAGGGGAAGGGGATGAAATGGATGGGGAGTGATGGTGTTGTCAGTAAGCTTTGTCATTACTGATAGACACATACAGTAGTATACCATGCTGCTACAAGCTGCTATATTTTCTCATGTAGTGTCTATAGATAATATCATGGTGTGCTACAGTCTGCTATGATAAATCACATTTAAGTCAAAGCCACTATTGATTGCAATAAAAGGGGAGGAAGTCTACCAAGGCTATAGTGAATATATATGCTACCATATACTATGTCGAATTTCGCTTTTTCCTAATGTACATATAGTACTTTGAAATGAAAGGCATGAGTAGGGAAATTTTCTGTGGCTATTATAATATTGATGGTTATTTGGTTGAGCTAATATGTTACTTTTTTTGCCAAGTAACTAAATATTCACTAAGTTCAACTTCTTCATCTTCCATTTGTACTCAAGCCTTCACACACCCCTATTCATAGCTAGGACCTTCATTGATCATCCTCTATTCAAAGCCATAGCATTTGCAGCCTCACTACACTCATTTGTGTCCCTACATTTGTGCATCCCCTCACACCCTCTTCTTGTGCAGTCCCATCATCCCCCATTCATGCCCTTCTTGTTTGTGCACCATTTGCCCTGTTTGCAGCCCCCTCACATGCCCTTGTTGCATGTGCCCCCATTTGTGTGCCCTCTTGCACCCCCTTCCTTTCATGCCCCCATTTGCACACACCCATTGCTGCACTGTCTTGTGCCCTATCCATTTATGCCCTTCATTTGCCCCCATTTGCACTCCTTCTCACTCCTGGAGGCCCTTTGCACCTCCTCAGCTCAACCAATTGTTTTCACCCCCATTTGTTCTTTGTTCTCACCTCAGCTTTGTGTCTTCTTGTGCCCCCCTTAGTGTACCCTTAATATACTTAATGTTTCACTTATTTTGCTTAATGTCACTTATTTTGACTTGGCAGATGCTTGTGATATATGAAAAAGTGTGATTTAAGGCTTGTACACACTTATTTTACTTATCTAGCCACCAGCCGAAAAAGTACAATAACATAGATCATCATCCATATAATATCTGCTGATCTGTTGAGACTTTGAATACTTTGAGTGAGAACTGTGACTATATGTAGCGACTGTGAACACTTTCCGACAGACACTTGTAAGCCTCACTGGTATTCCACTGGTATCCTATTGGCATTCTGATACATATATATACCCCACATCTCGTAGGAGTGCCTAGTCGCATCCCTTGTACCTGTATGTCGTAGCCCCTACAGAGCTTGGTCCAGTTCATCTCGTCCACTCGCCTCAGTGTTTCCTGCCATTGGCCATGGCAGGGTTCCAACACTACAGATGCAACAGTTGGCCCACAGACCCCACAGACCCCACAGTCGGAATGACATACTGCTGATGTCATGCCATCACAGGCTGCACTAGGGCCTGAGATGGGTGTACCCAGGTACTACCCAGGTATGCCCACGCGGGTTTGGGACACAACTTTGTACTGACCATACCTGACCCAGGTAAGCTGGTGGTGGGTATGGGTTAACCAGGTATATACTGCAGGTTGACCAGGTAACCCACAGGTATGGTAGTGTAGACAATGTCACAGATGTAGCTACTACTCAATGACCATAATCTCGGGCTTGTGCCCCCCTTCATCTACTTCTTTGGCCTTACCCTTATTATTTCCCCCCATGTGAGTGCTAATAATGTCCTCAGCAAGGTTCGGGGGTAGCAATGGAGACCAAGACCCAATTGCAAGCTTTGCTTTGAAAGATTGCAAACTGATGCCATGCTTCTTTGAATGCAGAAGTGACTCGGATTCACGCACCGTTGACAATTCGACCAGTGGACCAGGTGGTGGTGTGGTTGTGGTAGTAGGGGCCACAGCGGTTCAAAAACTGTCAATGTCAAAGTCATTTTATTGTCAGTAGGGCACCGTACATGTCGTGCAGATGAGCTCCCACTAGTAGGGGTGGCTGGCACTTGGTTAGTTGCCCAGTGCCCATGCCTGAATCACAAGTCGTCCGTGCCGAATTTCGAGCAGCTTGAAAGGCTGCATGTGAGACCAGTATGGTCTGTTCCAACTCAGAGGTCCATAAGGGAAAGCATGGTCTTGATTATTATGGTGTGATATCGAATGACATATGTCAAGTGTATGAACATTTGAACTGTGACATCGTCAATGCTGCAAGTCCGAGATAGTCTAAGTCAGTGACATGAACCATGACCGTGGGTATACCCGGGTTAGCTGTCCTTTTGTCCCCCAGTGCCCATACTCACCCGGGTTACAGCCCTCCGGGTTACCCATACCCAGCAGTACCCGACCCGCAGTCAACCCGCAGGTTACCCACCACAGGTCACCCGGGTTACTCCCTACCCATCATAGGCCCTAGGCTGCACGATGAGACCCAAGAGCGGACCCACAAGGAACACGATGGCCATGAGTTGTTTTGAGAGAAGGATAGTAGCTCATCGTGAGCGAGTTCAGCATGGCGAATATGCGCAAACGGTCTCGTGGAGAAGGATTTTTTGAGTTGGAGAGTCAGATTGCGACAGGCTCCCGAGAGCCAAACAAGGCACGATAATGACGTGATGAAGATGAGGTCAGCGAACAGCTAAATATGACCTGTGTGACGACGACGACGACGAGCAAGTATGGACTCTACCGAGTCGTTTGCCCGCCTCGTTCACAGCGCCAACCCCGCCGCCGTTAATCGATATCCACCGACGACGACGACGACGACAGCGGCGATGGACCCTTTCTTTGACGACGACGACGATCTGCTCGGCTCCACCAATCACGCTTTTCCGATGCGCTCCCAAGAGAGCGGGCTCCATCTCACCGACTCCGCAGCACCCCCTGCAGGTCTCGGAAATTCCACCGTCTCGCTCCCCCACACGGGTCAACCTCAGGGCTGGTCAGAAGACACCTTCCAGGGCAGTGCATCCTTCCCTGGCCTGCCCTCCAACACCAATGTCACGTCACCCACTCCGCGCAGACGCAAGAAATGGAAGTGGCCTTGGGGAAAGAAAGTCGAACAAACCGGCGAGCGCGTCATCGCACTGAACAACCCGCTCATGAACGTCGAGTTTGCTGACAATTTTGTCTCCACCAGCAAATACAACCCCGTCACATTTCTACCAAAGTTCCTCAAGGGTAATTCGCCGCAATGTCAACTCGCTCCATGCATCTCACACATCCAACCCAGAGCAATTCTCGAAATACGCCAACCTATTTTTCCTATTCACCGCAGCCATTCAGCAAATACCAAACGTTTCCCCCACGAACCAGTACACCACCATCGTCCCACTTGCCATCGTCCTCCTTGCATCCGCTTTTAAAGAAACACAAGAAGACCTCGTCAGTGTCCCGTCTCTTTCCCCGAATCTTCTCTCACGCCCTCTAGAAACGACACCAATCTGACTCGGAACTCAACGCCCGTATTGCCAAAGTACTTTCCCCATCGTCCGCATTCGAGCAACGCAAATGGAAAGACATTTGCGTCGGAGACATCGTCCGCATCGAGTCCGACGAGTTCATTCCCGCCGATCTCATTCTCATTTCCTCGTCAGAGCCAGAAGGTCTCTGCTTCATCGAGACATCCAACCTCGACGGGTAAGCATCGCCCCGCCACAGACTGACCATGCTCAATACTTCCAGCGAAACCAACCTCAAAATCAAACAAGCATCCCCATCCACGGCCGCACTCACCGCGCCATCTCTCGTCACATCCCTACACGGTTCACTCCGTTCCGAACAACCAAACAACTCTCTGTACACTTACGAAGGAACTCTGGAGCTTCTTTCCGACGCAGGCGTCCCTCGCCAGATCCCTCTCGGTCCCGATCAAATGCTTTTGCGTGGTGCACAAATACGAAATACCCCATGGATATACGGCATCGTCGTTTTTACTGGTCATGAAACAAAACTCATGCGGAACGCGACGTGAGTGTCCGTCTTCTCGTTTTGATTATGTTTCACTTTGCCATGACAGGGCTGCACCGATCAAGAGGACCGCAGTAGAGAAGCAGGTCAACGTACAAATCATTTTCCTCTTCATCTTTCTCCTTGCCCTATCTATCGGTTCCACGATTGGTGCGAGCATTAATACGGTGGGTACCTTGCCAGCCCCTCTCAGCTTTCGTTCACCAGTCGCATCAGTGGTTTCTCTCCAGCTCACAGTGGTACCTTTTGGAATCTAATACATTCGCGGGTAGAGGTCTGTCAGCTTCTTTTTCATTGTGTTTCATCTCGTTCTAACCCGAAGAATCCACCAGCCAAAACATTTGCAGAAGGTTCCGTGTGGTTTATTTCGTGATTACTTCATACTGATTTGATCGCAACAGACATCCTTACGTTCATCATTCTCTACAACAATCTGATTCCCATATCTCTCATTGTCACGATGGAAGTCGTGAAGTTCCAACAAGCGGCTCTCATCAACTCGGACCTGGACATGTACTACGCGCGCACCGACACGCCCGCTCTCTGCCGCACATCTTCCCTCGTCGAAGAGCTCGGACAGATCGAGTTTATATTTTCCGACAAGACCGGCACGTTGACACGAAACGAGATGGAGTTCAAGTCCGCGAGCATTGGTGGGGTGGTGTATGCAGAGGAGGTCGACGAGAGTCGGAGGGCAGGTGCAGAGCGGGATGGAGAGGGCGTCAAGGAGAGCTGGCGGACGTTTGACGATTTGAGACGGGTACTTGAGGGGACGGGGACGTCGATGTCGGGTAAGGCGTCTAAAAACCCATTCGAAGCGGAGGCGATGGCAGTATCGGGGGGAGCGGCTGTGTTGAGGGAGAGAGAGGTCGCACACGAGTTTATGGTGCTCTTGGCAGTGTGCCACACGGTCATACCGGAGGTGAGAGATGGAAAGACGCATTATCAGGCGAGCAGTCCGGACGAGGCAGCGCTCGTGGCGGGTGCTGAGTTATTGGGCTATCAGTTCCATGTGCGTGAGATCTTGACCCCTCTTTTGTTTTCTACCTTCCTCACCCTACGGAACGCTAGACTCGAAAACCCAAATCGGTATTTGTCAACGTGTATGGGCAGACGGTCGAGTACGAGATCTTGAACGTATGTGAGTTCAACTCGACCCGGAAGCGCATGTCCACGGTCGTACGCGCGCCGGACGGAAAGATCAAGCTCTACTGTAAAGGTGCGGACACAGTCATTCTCGAGCGGTTGGGAAAGCATCAGGTATTTACCGAAAAGACGCTCTCACATCTTGAGGTTCGTCCCGTGTCATTGTTGCTCCTTTGGATTCTATCTTGTTTTCCCCTGACTTGATTGACGCGCAGGATTATGCCACCGAAGGCCTTCGGACACTGTGTATCGCATACCGCGAGATCCCTGCCGCCGAGTACACCCAGTGGGCCCAGATATACGCGCAAGCTGCCGCGACGATCAACGGGCGTGGGGAAGCGCTCGATCAAGCCGCCGAGTTGATCGAAAAAGACATGTTTTTGCTTGGTGCGACGGCGATCGAGGATAAGCTCCAGGAAGGGGTGCCGGACACGATTCACACGTTGCAGATGGCTGGAATCAAGATTTGGGTGTTGACGGGCGATCGACAGGAGACAGCGATTAATATTGGGATGAGTTGTCGATTGATTGCGGAGAGTATGAATATGGTGCGTGTGTGTGGAGGGGGTGGGGACGGGTGTTTTGACTCGTGAGGGGACAGGTGATTGTCAACGAGGGAACGGCGCACGAGACGGCCGAGTTTATCTTGAAGCGGTTGAGTGCGATCAAGAATCAGAAGATCAGTGGGGAGCAAGAGGATTTGGCGTTGATCATTGGTTGGTTGCGTTTTTTGATGGTGTTGTGATTCGTTGGCTGATGATGACGCTACGACCTACGATGTAGACGGCAAGAGTTTAACGTTTGCGCTCGAAAAGGAGGTGTCCAAGTCGTTTTTGGAGCTGGCGTTGTTGTGTAAAGCGGTCATTTGTTGTGCGTCGTCGTCTGTTGTCGAAGGCACCTGAACTTGTTGACGGTTTTTGACCTTTCTTTCGTTGGTGTGGTAGGTCGCGTATCACCGTTGCAAAAGGCGCTCGTGGTCAAGCTCGTCAAGAAGAACCAAAACTCGATCTTGCTCGCCATCGGGGATGGTGCGAATGACGTGAGTATGATCCAGGCTGCACATGTTGGGGTGGGCATTTCTGGCGTCGAGGTGGGTGCTCGTGCTTGGGTCGTGGGTCGTTTGTGACGGTTGAATCTGCTAGGGTCTCCAAGCGGCCCGTTCGGCAGACATTGCGATCTCGCAGTTCAGATATCTAAAAAAGTTGCTGCTCGTGCATGGCGCGTGGAGTTATCAACGGTTATCCAAGCTCATTCTGTGTGCGCCTCGAGGTCATTTCCGGACATGATGGGGGATTGATGACCTGTTCCAGATTCGTTTTACAAGAACATCACGCTCTACATGACGCAGTTTTGGGTGCGTCCTACATATATATATTTGGGTGGGTGGGTTCTCGCTGACGAGTCTACGCATGTGCGGGACAGTATTCGTTTTTCAACAACTTTTCGGGGCAGATCGCCTATGAATCTTGGACGATATCATTTTACAACGTCATCTTTACCGTCCTCCCACCGCTCGTGATCGGTATTTTTGATCAGTTTGTATCGGCGCGGATGTTGGATCGCTATCCGCAGTTGTATTCCCTCGGACAACGAAACGTGTTTTTCACCAAGACGGCGTTTTGGTTGTGGATCGCGAACGCGTTGTATCACAGTCTGGTGCGTGTTTTTGTCACATACGTGTGCATGCGTGTGTGACGCAGGCGACACGATAGATTTTGTTCGGGTTTTCGGTCATTCTCTTTTGGGGTGATTTGAAGCAAGCGACAGGGTTGGATTCGGGCCATTGGTTTTGGGGTACGGCGTTGTATCTCGCTGTGCTGTTGACCGTGCTTGGCAAGGCTGCCTTGATCTCGGAGTGCGTCCACGTTCCTTTTTTTTCGTCTGTTGCTGACGTGTGTGTGATATGCCTGACAGTCTGTGGACCAAGTACACTGTGGCAGCGATCCCAGGCTCGTTTGTGTTCACGATGCTCTTTCTCCCGCTGTACGCCCTCGTTGCGCCCGCGCTGGGCTTTTCGACCGAATACGCGGGACTGGTCCCACGTCTGTGGACGGATGCGGTGTTTTACTTTATGCTCTTGCTCTTACCGGTCGTCTGCCTCGCGCGCGATTTCGTGTGGAAGTATTACCGCCGGACATACCACCCACGCTCGTACCACATCGCGCAGGAGCTACAAAAGTACAACATTCCGGATTATAGACCGCGGCAGGAGCAGTTCCAAAAGGCGATCAAGAAGGTGAGGGCGGTGCAACGAATGAGACGGAATCGCGGGTTTGCGTTTAGTCAGACCGAGGGTGGGGCAGGGGATGGGGGAAGGTTGGATCAGACGAGGGTGATTCGGGCGTATGATACGTCGGGGGGGAAGCCGACGGGGTATTGAGGTGTGGGATTGGACTCTTTTTAGACTGGAGGTGTATTATTTTTTGCATATCTTAATACTTGGATACAATCGGTTTGCACGTCAGGGATTGCGAGCGCAGGCTATTTATTGGGGCCGGGCTCTCTGACCAGATATAATCACAACCGACTTTGTGCTGCCAGTGGGTGCAACGATGACGATGTCACGCTGTAAAACTCAAAGTCAAGTTCAGATAGGATGGCTTATCCTCGCTGAACGAGAACCGGCTAACTGCGAACGACTGCGTGCTTTTGGGTGTAAGCCGGATACATGTCTACCAAGCTGCACTCCCTTACGTCGGGTTAGTCACCCGCGCGACGTTCAATTTGTGTTGGTGTGTCAAGGTGCGCAGGCTTTGAGAACGGCCTACGGTACTCGGATTCAGTCATTGTTTTGGGATGTATACACAAAAGTGCGAGTGTCACGGCGAACGGAGGTGACTTGGGGAATGTCTGATCCGGCGTGCAATATGCAGCGAATTTCAATGTCCTGAGGGGATGGGCGGTCAGTCTTGCAATTTGTGGAAGGGACCTAGTCGTCGTCACGAAACTGTCAACCTACAAGGGCTGAGATACTGCATCCCGGCTGAGGCGAGACTACTTTGAACGGATTCCCCAATCAGTCTACGTACTACTTACATGAACAAGGATCTTAACAGGATGAGATGCGGTGCGAGTGCAGGCCGTTTGTTGGACTGTGGTCTGACCAGATGGTCAAGGAGCTACATAGTTCGACCTTGCTGCAAGTGGTATTGAACGATGACGACGACATCTTGTTAAAGGAAACCTACCCATTGGTGTATTGGAGGAGTGACAAGAACAGCTCGACGAGAGTCACAGAAGGCAATCAAGGCGGGGGGTGGCCGCATGACGGCACACATCTGGTTGAGCGTTCGATCAGAATCACGGAGGGGGAGTAGTGAAGTAGAAGAAAAAAACGTGAACCCTCTGGTTGCTGTGCATGCATTCGCTGTGGTTGCAATAATAACATCGCAACCGCTGACCATTCGGATTCGATGCGGACGCACTGGCGCGAGCACCGTGTCACACAACAATTAACGAGGTACGCGTCGAATCCCAGCGCAACGTTCAACACGATCTACCGCGCAGCCGTTGCTGTGTCTTGGTCATCTCCAGCCCTGCAAGAGTGAAAGGGGCGTAGAGGATGTGGAACGCGGGGGAGAGGGTACGGGCAACGTAGCGTGCCTCCTCAGTGCCTGCAACCTATATAGGAGCGGAAATGCAAAAAGGTCGAGCGAATTGTAGTCTGAGAGATGGAAGACCTCGATATTGCGGTGAGCTCATGCCAGAAAGCGGGCTGGAGGAGAGACGCGAACGGGGCGAACTGGACGACGGGCATAGTCAAAGATGCATAGTCAAAGATGGACTCAACTCCAATGGTGAACAAGCTCGGAAAAGATCTAGCTGACACGACAACTCATTCATGCCTTGGTAACCTTTTCCTTTGCGCACAACATCCCTCCTCGCCCTTTTTGGTGGCGGCCACGGGGAAGGTTGGCGGGACAGAGGGACTGGTCGTCTTCAATAGACCACCCCTCGGAACTTTGTGCGACCACCAACATGTGTCTTCCCTCCACGTTGTGTCAGTCCATCGCATCTCCAGTTTATTTCACCCTCTGCTCAAAGCGCCGCACAATTGTCTAGCAGCTTCGATTCTCTATCCTTCGTCAATCTAGTCGTCTTATCCTCGCGGCCCTCCCTTGCTGTCAAGTTATCGTTGCCTCCCATCGAACACATCACGTGCATCCCTTCCTTACATTGAAGGACCTTTCCAGGAGGTACGGACCAGTCTATTTCCACAACTCAACTTCCTAACCAGAACGCAGCACCTTGTGTAAACACCCCACATCTACTATCCCTGCCACTCTCATCTCTTTGCGTCTCGTCAGCCATGGAGTTAGATCACCGAGTACCTTAACCCTCGCAATGTTTTGATCGATACCGGCGTAGGGAAGAACTCCCTCGTCAATCTTATCGCTGGCGAATACTGGGCCGTGACCTCGAACCCTGCTAATATCTGTACGCTCCATTCACAGCAGTACATTGCCACTCTTGATGGCGTCGAATCCGCCCTGCATGACACGACCGGTCTGTACGAGTCATATATGATGACGGCCGCCGGGCTTACGCTCTCATTCCCAGACTGGCGCGATCGGGCGGCGTCAGTCTTCTCGTGTTCTGTATGAAGGGCGGACGGATCTCCCTCGCGGCGCAGTAGATGTACAACCTTTTCGTAGAGGTGCTTTGCAACCGTCAGGTTCCCGTCGTCATCACCGTTACGCACCTGGAGACATTTGACAACATGGAGGAGTGGTGGAAAGGAATCGAGTGGGTTCTCAAGAAGTATGGACTCAAGTCCCAGGGGCATGCCCGTATAAGCTCCTCCTGGACTATGGCAATCGGGTCGTTTGAAGAGAAAAGATGGCAGAATTGATTTGGCGGATGGTGTTGTATGGTATGCGCACTTCGCGGTCTGCACGCCGCCTCGAGCAGCTTGCCAGTGGTGACAGTGACATAAAGAAGATACTAGTTAAGTGGTGTGGTTTCTCAGCCGGGGGTGCTGAACTGGTCAGACGTGAGATTGCCCAGAAGTCATGGAACATGTCCGGAGACTCGCTGGAAGCAACCCACGCCTTGCTATAGTCGATATCATCCCAACTCAGGTTATATCTATGTGAGGTCGATACGACGGAGAGCGTGTGAGTCAGCTGGGTACTCAAGTACTCACTCTGAACCGTTGTCCCTCGTTGCAACGGCCACGGCCAAGGTAGTAGCTCTTCAACTAGGTCATGATTATGTTCGACAGTTCGTACACCACAATTTTGTATATATCCGGTTGATTATGATCAACATATATGCACTGCATCCGAACACCGTATGATATCGGTCTGAATAGGTGATCCCATAGGTAGTGATTTTACCAGACAGGTGAGTTCGTAGGACCAAATGCAAGTGTATTAAACCATGATGAATCATCCTGTCTCTTAGGTAGGTCAACAGAAGACGTCTTGGTGCTGGGTCTCCTTTATGACCGCGCTGCACCAGGCACGTTGCGTCGCTCCCTACGTGGCGCCCGCTCGGGTTGGGCAATGGTCACCGGCACAACGTTGTGCGGTATGTCAAAGTTGAGGGCTTTGAGCATGTCCTTCCGATTGAGTAATTCATGAGCAATCATCCCAATTCCAGATGTAGGCAAAAAGGACGTACAGAAGTGTCGTTATCCAGCTCAAGTCCGGTGGCGCTCGTGTCGAGCGCAGAGACCTCGGGGACGTAGTTGTCCTTTCGCTCGCGCTCCTCCTCCTGGAGCTTGAAAGAGATACCCCGAACGGGGCCGCGTTGGATACGCTTCATCAGGTGGGTCGTGAAACCCGAGATCTTGTTCCTGAGACGCTTAGAGGGAACAACGGCCTAGCAAATCATTGATCGATCCACTTCAAATCAGAGGGGGGGTGGAAGAACAAGGAAGGGATACAGACGACTTCATCGATGATGCGCTTGTTGGTGTGGAAGTCAAGTGTGAGGCGTGGGTAGCTAGACGAGGCTGAGGCGAAAATTGGTTATTGTAACAAGGATCTACGCACTATTTTTCGATGAGCACGCGGGAGGCTCTTTTGGTAGTTTTGGTACGAACACGGCCCTAGAACACAATCAGCATACAGCGAGTGACGAGCGTACGATCGTACCATGATGACTTGATTGTTGGTGTCGAGGACGTTGAAGCTGACAGTGAAATGGTTTTCGCCAAATCCCGAGATGTGGCTGAGTGATACTATACAGTTTATCACAGCCACCGCCATACACACGCGCGAGTCGTTGTTTGTTCGTACTCGCTCAGATCGTCTCGCCGCCTTCCTTACCATCCCGACAATTCTCAATCAAAATGGTCCGCGTTTCCGTCTTGGTGAGCACTCGCGCTTTCCATATCCATGACAAGCCTCCAACGCACCACTTAGAACGACTGCCTCGTGAGTCTGTTGAACGCGTGATTGCTGTGTGGATTTCAGATGGTCTTTCAGAACAACATCGTCAACGCTGAGCGCCGCGGAAAACGCCAGGTTCTAATCCGGCCGTCGTCCAAAGTTGTCGTCAAATTTCTCAGCGTCATGCAACGCCATGGTGAGTGGCCACGCTGAAGAACCCACAAATATTCTTCTTCCCTGTCCCTTTTCCAATGGGATGAATATAACGACTAACTCCACCGTTCCCTTGCAGGATATATTGGTGAATTTGAGATCATCGATGACCACCGTTCTGGAAAGATTGTCATTCAGCTGAATGGCCGACTCAACAAGACAGGCGTCATCTCACCTCGTTTCAACATCCAGGTAACCCAAATCGAGTCTTGGGTTAACCTGCTCCTTCCTGCCCGTGGGTTCGGGTACATCATTCTTGTGCGTTGTGGTACCGAACTCGTAGTTTGCGATGCTGATCGAATGCTGATTTTACAGACGACGTCATCCGGTATCTTGGATCACGAGGAGGCACGTCGCAAAAATGTTGGTGGAAAGATACTCGGGTATGTGTACTAGTCGATTGGCCGTGCAGTATTGCGGATATGTAGATTATGTCGTACCCGAAAAAAAAAAACATTCATGCATTACATGCTTCCTTAGTGTACACAACAGTACACGTCCTCATGACGCATATGGTAATATTGCATAAATCTTGTCCTGCATGACCTTTTTGGTGATACTGAGCCCATCCCATAGTTTTAATGCAGAGAATCAACAGTAATAACAGTTCATAGTGTCATGCACAGCATACTGTAACAAAAGGTCTGCATGACTTGTGCATGATATGCAGATCCCTCTTAGTGGAGCTTCAGCCTTTCCAAATCTATATTTTAGATCCTTTATTGTCTGTTGAGATTTAACCTTATCACTACGATATGGTTAAACTAGACTGATGCATAACTAATACTTATGCATTATTAATGTTACTAATCATCTATTAGTCACTGATCAGTCTAGAATTGCCTATAGATTATTTAATCTTCCCATGTGATTGTTGAGATTTAACCCTATCACTGCAATTTGGTTAAACTAGACTGACATATAGCTAGTGTTGCGGAGCATCACTTTAACCATAAATAAGGTGAGTTCATCGAGGGCGATGGTGAAGGCAATGTAGAGGAGTTGTTGTAGATGTTGTAGAGGGCCTTTTACAGTGGCATAACTGGCAAAGAGGGAATAGCCCTCCACTAGGGATGCTCAGGCGGTTCAGACGTAGGGAACTGGGTAAGAACCAAAGTGAATAGACTGGGGGACTAGCTACTACAGGTCTGCGTATATATAGGTAAGGATATCGTTTAGGGTAGGTGTGAGAGTAGCTATAGGGCTGGTAAACTAGGAGTCCATGCGGTGGACATGAGGTATGATATCATCTATGACATCATTGCCTAGACTATGACGTCGTTGGCCTAGACCGTTAGTCAGCATGTCACGTGCCAGTATCACGTGACTTCTCCTAGGGGTAAGATATAGATAAGATCGTAAACAGATAACTGGATGGTCACGTGACCAGTCATGTGACATTATCTGATAAGATAAGATAAGAGAGTCTGTAGTTGTAACGGGACCTAAACCTTAGCGAGTAGAACCTAGTTAATAGGTTGTATGAGTGTATTGATGGAGACGACACGTTGAACGTTGGTGTTGACGATGATGATGATGATGACGTTGAAGGAGTTTATTG
>JBBPRT010000293.1:0-14630 GCA_038093175.1 Boletus hoseneyae
CCTTCAAACATTCCCCAACACCCCCTGTAATTTTTTTTTTTTTTTTTTTTTTTTTTTTTTTTTTTTTTTTCCTCATACTTTGTTTGTGAGTTTGGAGTTTATTTGTCTTGTTTATCATGTTTTAACCAGGTTTCATCATTGTCCAAGTCAATATTTGATAGTTGCTTGCCTTAATTATGTTTCAACTAGCAATACATGGTTGTTTTATGTTCCACCAAGTATGCCCTCGCAAAGAGATCATTAGGTCATCATCTCTTTTTCCCCTACACACAACATGTCATTGACCTTAGTGAAAATCCCCCATGAGGGATAGCCACCCCCATAGCCACCCCTATGCCACCCGCCTCTCATCACCTGATGCAAAAGGTCGCTTTAGTCATGGCCAAGCAGGGTTTGAACTTATAGGTCCTTGGAAATTTTTATTGGTCTCTGGGTTCTGATTGGTTGATATAGGTTGATCAATTGACCCATTTGCATGATGAGGCTTCCTCTATTGGTCTGTACACTAGTCACATGACTGGTTTAGGGCAGGCTTCTAGTGGACTTGTAGATGAGCTATGGCAGTCATGGTTAAAGATAGGAGCTAGTACAGAAAGTAGCCATACCAAGTCAGGAAAAGTAGAGAAAAATAAGGAAAAATAAGGGAAAAAATAGAGTGATCATAATATCTACTTGATATACTCCTTCCTATCCCAAAATTTATAAATACCAGGCCATGCATATGTGTTGTATTGGAATATTGTTTCATTCATCAATACCTGGATATTGTCCTTGCTCCTCTTAAAGCTGCTGCTGCATTAGGTGTAAGATCCTAGTTATCATTTCAAAAGCTCAAAAAGCCTTTCCATGATATAACAGTTTTAAAATAATTGTATCTTAATGGTGTATGATTTAAATTATATGTTTTAGGGGGCATTTTTGTAGCCAAGAGTGAGTACTATTTATAACTCCATCAAAGCTAGGCAAACTTCCCACAGTGACTGGCAGTGCACTTCACACACCACCAATCAAGATTAGTATGGAAAGGGTTTTTGAGGTCCCTGTACATGATCTTGTGCCCAGTGATCAGTGAGAGTGGCTATACTTGGATTAAGGCCATACTTACAGAGTTGTATGGAAATACTTAGGATCATCTGGTTTAGTGGCACATAGCCATATATTACCTAAGTAGATACTATTTCGAACTTGTAGATTTTACCTCTACTCTATACTAGAGTATTCAATAGGTTATGAGCCCTAGTGCTCGTAGATCACTCACTCGACTTGATAATGGTTGAGGACATTTGTCTCAACAAGGATGGTAGCAACTGGGTACAGTACTGAAAGTCAATTGAAGAATTCACACATGGATTCACCATGTGGGAATACCTGCTCAGCATGACACCAGCAGATTTTGTTCACCCATTTGACTCCATACTTGCGAGAACAATTCATCTAACCATCCTGGAATCACTTGCAAACAAGACAAAATGGATACCTACAAAATGTATTTGAGAATACTACGACCACTATATTGAAACTGGTACCTAATGAAGCAGTCGCAAACGAGCCAGAAAACCCCAAACGAGTCAAAACAAAGGGCTGGAGGGCTGGAAAGGCAATTGACAACAATGGTGAGGACACAAAACCAATCCCGCACATAACCGTCATGCCCAAGGAACCTGAAACAACAGGTCAGAAGGTCGAGGACAAGATCACTGACACACCAGATCCAAATGCAACAAGTGCTGAGCCAGTAGTGCCAGTAGGCATGTCGCACAACCAACCAGATGAGCTGCTCATGAAACCGGATGGTGAACTGAACACTTATGAACGTAGTTAGACCTGCGTTCTAGCAGGTATAACAAGTGAGCTGATAGAGACGATGATTCGGGCGTTGGTGTCGTAGATGACGACGAGGGAGATGACACAATGAGACGTTGGTATAGAGACGTAAAAACGATGTAGCATCCGATGACGAGGATGAAGCGGCAAAGTGCAAGGGTAGGGAAAGGGAGTAGTAAACAAAGTGTCCAGGCCCTCAAGGGAGAGTAGACAAGTGAATAGGACTAAGGAAAGACAACAAGGGGGAACGGTTTATATATGATACTAAGGGGGTTTAGGGTAGGTCGTCTGAGTCCTAAACACTTGAGGGCCGGTGAGGGAAAGTCAATGATAAGGAAACATGAGGGAAACGCAAGGTGACCATGAGGCGTGACATCATAGATAAGATGAAAGCCTGGATCAGGTCTAGACTCACGTCACGTGTTGTCCCATGGTCACATGTGAGGTCATGTGACGAAGAAGAGTGGAATGTCACGTGATCTAAAAAGGGTAAGTCAGGTGACTGCGAAAGTGAAAGTTGTTAAGTACGATTGGGTGAAGAAAATGAAAAGTGTAGCGTATGGGTCCTGAACTATAACAGCTCAAGGAGCAAGCAAGTATGGAACAAGTCAGAACGACTCAGCTAAAGTTCAAATATGACAGATTGAAAACCCCACAGCCAAAATGAACACCACTAAGCAAAGTCACATCAAGCAGAGAGTGCCAAGAGATGGCAACAAGCTGCTCCAAGTTGAAAGCAGCAGGCGATGAGGTCAAGGGCAGAGTTGCTGATGAGATCATCGAGAAGGCAGGCAAAGTGGGCAAGAAGGTTGCCAAGGACAAGATGGCTGGAGCAGAGGGTCTGGGCATAGAAGCCACAGACAAAACCTTGAAAGCCTCAAGCAATGGTCCCACTGCAACAGACAGCCAGTGTGTAGGTGGTGACATCAAAGTCAGCCACATGGAAGTGCAGCCCCAAGAGACCTGTAGCAAAGATGATGAGGTTGAAATCATCAGCAAAATGAGTCAGCCGCACAGTGATATGACTCACCAAACAGACGTGATGAGCGAAGCTCGATCATAAACCCCAGTCATTGTGGACCATCTGAATGACACCACAATCAACCTGGACAATGCATCTAAAGACCCTGGAGATGCAACAGGTGACAATGAGCATCATTCAGATGCACTTGCAGAGCCCCCAGTCATAGCTAAGAGTGCAAGTGAGGGCAATGACATGAGTTAGGTCAGAGTGGAGATGTCAAGGGAGGTGGTAGAGGACTCGTGTTATAGTTCAGGACCCTCACGCTATGTTTTTCCCTCTTTCTTCACTTCATCGTACTTAGCCATTCTCACTTTCACAGTCACATGACCTAGTCACCTGACTTACCCCTCTTTTGGATCACGTGACATTCCACTCTTCATCATCATGTGACCTCTGCATGTGACCGTGAGAACCACGTGACTCCTGGTCTAGACTCAGTCCAGACCATCATCTTATCTATGATGTCACGCCTTATGGACACCTTGTGTTCCTTATCTTTCTTCTGTGCTTCTTTCTCTCATACTGGCCCTCAATACTTTCGGACTCAGACGACCTACCCTAAAGCACCATATTTACATATATAAACCCTCTCTCTACGTCGTCTATCCCCAGTCCTATTCACTTGTCTTACTCTCCCTTGGAGGCCTGGGACAATTTGTTTACTACTCCTTTTCCTACCCTTGCAATTGCCGCTTCATCCTCGTAATCGGATGCTACGTCATTTCTTCGTCTCAATACCATCATCTACGCACATCATCTCGCTTGTTGTGATCTTTGACACTGATTCACAACTCAGGCATGGACAATGTCAAAATGCATTGATCTGGGGAGCCCAGTTAGCCACCAAACACAGCAGAGGAAGGTGCACACATACCTTGTGCAGCAGAGGAAGCACATGAGAGAGTGCACCAGCCTGAAAACATTGAGGTCAAGCCAGGTGGCAAGACCATTGATGAGCAAAACAGCAGTGTCATGCATGAGTGCACAGACACAGCAGGTCACAGGGAGCCCCCACAATGTTGGCATTGAGAGGGAGAGTTGTCGGACAGGTTGGCAACAGTTGATCAAGAGGGAGAGGGTGTATGCAACGGTATGAGCACAATTGACTGCAGCTGTTGATGAAACAGATCAGCCTAATCTGACAAATAGCAATGACATACCTGACAAACCACCGGTCCTACCCATACCACCTAAGCCACCAGACATCACTGTACAGCAATGCTATGAGCCCCCAAGCTTAGAGCTTGATGTTATAGTTCAGGACCCATACGCTATGCTTTTCATTTTCTTCATCTAATCGTACTTAACAACTTTCACTTTCACAGTCACATGACCAAGTCACCTGACATACCCCTTTCTAGATCACGTGACCGTGGGACAATATGTGACTCGAGTCTAGGCCTGGTCCAGACTCTCGTCCTATCTATGATGTCATGCCTCACGGTTACCTTGCTTTTCCCTCATGTTCTCTTATCATTGACTTTCTCTCACCGGCCCTCAAGTATTTAGGACTCAGACGACCTACCCTAAACCACCCTAGTATCATATATATACCGTCCCCTCTCGTCGTCCTTTCCTTAGTCCTATTCACTTGTCTACTCTCCCTTAGGGGCCTGGACTCTTGTTTACCACTCTATCTCTACCCATTGCAATTTACGCCGAACTCATCCTCGTCAACGGATGCTCCATTTGATTACCGTCATCGTACCCATCAGCAACCTATACCTTGTCATTCACGTTGAAGCTGACCTCGTCACCCAACGTCTCCTCGTCACCGTCTTTCTCCTCGAACGCATCTTTTCAGTTATCTCTCTCTGAGTAGTCACTCGCCATCCTAAGTTAGGATTGACTCGTTCAGGTCTTCATCCGGTTTCACTTGAGGGGGGGTGGTGGTGGGTATCTGCAAATCAATGCATTGGACCTACCACATCTGGGATGGCAATAACGGGAGCACCCACAGGTGATGAGGACTCTACAAAGCAACCTAAGGAGCCACAGAGCATGTCAGTATGAGTGCATGAGCAGTCAGAGCGACTAAAGAAGGAAAACTTACCTAGGAAGGATTCAGACAACCTGGACAAGCCAGGAGTGGATGCAAATGGTCCAGACAGTCCCTACAGTGTCCAGGTATACCCCCAATGTGATAGGGACAGGCGCGATGAGGCTGCGAAGGCACAACCTCCAGGTATTAATTCAGAGGGTCATCTAGGTGAACAGGTCAAGTCAGCAAGAAATGCAGATGAAGGCACTTACCAGCATGTTGTATACGAGTCCCACAATACCCAGTAAGATGCCAAAGGTGATGGCAACCAGTATGATGCCAACGGGAATATGTACAAGCAAGTTGAGGGGCCAGAAGATGCTCTAGGCAATATAGTTAAATTAGCCAACCCAATCGAATCAGAACGCAAAGTGGATGCACCAGATGGATTCCCCATCATCCCAGAGGTCTCCCACAGCCACAGCAAGCTGCCCAACATTGATGCAAAGCTGCAATGTTGAAGTATCAGGCTAGGAGGCAAGTTAGTGATATAGGGCGAAGCAGGAGATGTCAAGGGCAACGGGCCATGCTGAAACAATGTGGATGGTGTCCATATAAATGGGGGGAGGTGCCAAATGGATGGTGCAATGAGTAGCACAAGTCACCAGTCCAAACAACTCGAGACTGGGGTGCTAGCTGGTAAGAGGGTGAATCAGCACAGATTGCGAGAACATGCAACAGTGGACGTACCTAGGCCATTCATACCACCCATAAATCGTCCCAATCGACTCTACTCACCAGCCAATCCACCGTGTCAATGAGGGCAAATAAAATTACCACCTAAAGCTATCAGCAGGACCAAAACGACTCACCAAGTTGAGCAGGCACATCGAGGCCAAAACAGACCAATCGGACACACTATATATATCATATATACATCGAGGCCAAAACAGACCAATCGGACACACCATATATATCGTATATGGACCATAGAAGGTGCAGGAGCAATCCTGAGGCATAATACTTGAGGACAACAACACCAGAGCAATCAAAGTCAACCGGTACGCACAAGTGTGAATAGCTGAGCCACAACTTACCAAATCAGGACACCAAACAGATGCACCACATGGACAAGCAGAATACATACCCACTGTGTAAATGATGCTACACAGACACAAAATGTTTGTACACATAGGTAACCTTATAGAGGTACTTTATTTCTTTTGATTCTACATTAGTCCCACTACTGAACTGCCCCACTACTGTTTGAGGAGGGGTGTGGAAATACTTAGGATCGTCCATTTCAAAGTACAAGTAGTACTTTGAAGTGTTATGCAAGGGAAAGAGGAGTAGAAGTTAGTCTCAAGTGGGAACACTCACTTAGGATAGGTGAAACATTGGTGGAACAAAATGTCTTGCTTTAGAGAGCAGATAGAACGAATCAAAAGATAACTCGTTAAGATAAGATGAGCCATAAGGGCTCTCCTTAAATACATACAGAGATGTTTGTATTTATGTACATTCCTAGAGTGTTCTAAGATATTCTAGTGAATAGCAGATAATGCTCTTATCCATAGTAAGAATACTATCCAATAGAAATAAAGACTTAAATGATGAGTAAGAAAGATACGATGGGATTGTATCAATTTGACCAATATGAATAGTGTAAGCACCTCATGTGATAGATAAGATCACATGGTAAGATTAAATAATCTATAGGCAAGTCTAGACTAATCAGTTACTAAGTGATAGTTAGTAACATCAAAGTTACATAAGTATTAGTAATGTGTTAGTCTAGTTTAACCATATCGTAGTGATAAGGTTAAATCTCAACAATCTAGTTTAGTGGTGCATAACCATGTATTACCTAAGCAGATACTATTTCGAACTTGTAGATTTTACCTCTACTCTAGTGACTACTTACTCTTACTAGAGTATTCAACAAGTTGAACACTCACAAAGATGTTGTCCTGGCTGCATGTGCTCATAGTGAAATCAGATGAGAACCTGAATGAGTACAACCTAATACAAAGGTTGGGCAAGTGATACTGAGACAAGGAGATGACAATGAATGTTGTTGGTGAAGATGTGGGTGACAATATGGAGCTGGTTGACTAGAACATATATGGTGAAGAGATAGAGCATCCAATAACCAGGATGAAGCAGGCAAGTGCAGAGTAGGAGTAGTATTCAGAAAGTATACCAGGCCCCTAAGGGAGAGTAATACAAGTGAATAGGACTGAGGGACAGACAACAAGTAGGTATAGTTATATAGGAACTAAGGTGATTTAGGGTAGATTGTCTGAGTCCTAAATAGTTGAGGGCTGGTGTAAAAAATAGCATGTTATGAAAAAAAAAAAGCAGAGATAAGGAAACGTGCAGAAGGCAAGGTGTTTATGTGGTATGACCTCATAGATAAGACAAGAGTCTGGACTAGGTCTGGACCTGAGGTCATGTGATTTCCACAATTACATGCAGAGATCATGTGACAAGAAAGAGCAGGATGTCACTTGACTAGCAAAGCACCTGCTCCATTGGTAAGGGGTTGGCTGTTTCACTAGAACAAGACTTTACTTCTCACGCTGCTGAACAACTCTAGTCACCATCTCAAACGTTCCCCAGCACACCCTCGTCATTGTCTCGCACAACTAAGCTCAACAGTAAGAGCTACCTAGTCACCGTCTAGTCCCCTTCGCTCACATTTCGAGGCTCTCAGTGTCTATAATCAAGAAGGAGGAATCCCCCATCGTCTTGCCCCTTTTTATAAAGGAGGAATCCAAGGAGCAGTCGCTGTCGCCCACATTGCGCAGCTCTAGCTTATCATCCTATCGGTCTCATTCTACTGCTTATCCACTGTATCACCGTTTCTCACACTGTTCTAGTTCCACCAGATCGTTCTCAACAATCTCCTTTGACAGCTCCAATTCGGAGTACCGTAACCCTACACCACTTCACACTCCCATGCCGCTTCCAGAAGCGGTTAACTGGGAACTAGTTCGCCTTCGTCCTTGGCCCCGCGCTGTCTCTTCTACCACCTGGACAGACAGTTTACCTATGGTGGTAAACGACACAGAAACCCAAAACGGTGCCCGTACGTACTTACCATCTCCGGCCATCAATCTGCGTGAAATATTTATCCCAACAAAGGTGGACGATATTATTTGCAAAGAGATTGAACTTGGCCTGCAACAACAGCGAGAACAATATCGACAATACATTCTCGAACGAGTCGCAGCTGCTCGAGCCAGAGTCAAGGCATGACTACAGATTAGAGAAAGGAGTCCCACTCCCCATCCTCGTGTTAACATTATCCCTCATCATTGGTTTAGGGGTCCCACTCCTCCTCCTGCCCTTGAGCGCCGCATATCTCCACTCAGGCCAAGAGGCATTCTCCGCATCCCTGCATGTTACCGTCCATATAGTTAGTTACTCAACAATAGCCCCCGAGTTTCCCGATCCTATCTTTGTACCAATAAATCCTTATTTGCGTCGCCCGGTAAACCCACCTCTGCGCCGACGTCTCTGCTTGAACCTTGTTCCTCCGCCACCTTACACGCGCTCATCTCCCATAAGCAGCTCTGGCACCAAAGAAACTCTCATCTGCTCCCCTCAAGCAGTGCAACCCAGCTCTGTTTGAATTTCACAAGAACTGCCTCCTCCTTCGTCAAACTAAGTCTGCTTTCCACCCTAAATCCGCACACGGAAAACTACTTAAGAAGGCTCATCAACTCAAACGACAAAACAAACCACCCTCTCCTAAGAAATGAGTATCATCACCCAAATCGCCCTCATCATCGCTATTGTCGCCCTCTACGTCAATCCGCCACCTGCCTCTGTTGTCCACCTCACTCTCCTGCCCACACTTGCCTTCCTCGTCTTCCTCATCATCTGGACCGTCCCCAGAGGGGAAGTCTTTGTTTTCCATATCTCATACAATTCCCATCGCTTTGAATTCAGCATCTCTGAACGTGCTAATCCAACCGATACCACAGAACGTGTAAAAGGAGATAACGCGGATTGGGATACAGCAGCCAACGAGTGGGGTCCAGTAGGTTGGGACACATCCGCATGGGAGGATCCAGCAGGCCCTAAACCCTCTAATCCCGAATGGGCAGATTGGGTACTTAACAATGTAAACTTTTCTTCTCTTCTCAACCTAGCCGGTCGTATCTTTACACGAAACGCCATCCAAACGTACGAAGAAGAGAATCACACTCCCCATCCCTACTTAGTTGAATCTTCTTCTTCTTCTTCCGTACCTCTTTTAGAAACCCCCGATAGCACCTTAGCTCCACTACAGCCAGGTGGACTTGCTACTGATTGGCCCCATCATACTGACATACAAGATTGGGACTTAAACTCCGATACCGAAATTCTAGGTCTCCATTAAGTAATCATCTCCCCACTTGTACAAACCTATAGTTTCTCCTCTCTCATCTAAATCTATTCTTGTCACCTGCCCAATATGGCTATTCCCCCGTATAACCCCGCTCAGCTTCTGGCTGATCTCCTAGCCACGCCAGATGACAATGCTAAGCTCACCCTCCTCTCCAACACCTTCTTAGGTGTGAATCAAGCAATCCTGAACCTAGAAGCACAGGTAAACGCAATACCACCACCACCCCCACCTAATGTAAGAATCTCTAAGAAAGTCGAGATATTCGCCAACCCAGGTGAATTCAGAGGCGAGATCTCTAAGTTTGAGGATTAGTGGCTAAAAATGCAAACATGGCTAAACCTAAACTCTGACTCAGTACCCGCGAAATCCTATGAAGCCGTTGTAGCAGTACTTTCCCGCCTAGGAGGAAACACCGGAGTCACCTTTGCTCGCTCCCGCTTAGAAAAGGGGAAAGCATACAAATGGAGTACACTAGTCGATGACCTAGAGAAACAGTACCGCCCTATTGCCAAAGAGGACTGGGCATTGCAGAAACTATGGAATTACAAATACACCCTCGGTGATAGAAGGCTGCATATTAAGACTTACGTTGACCGCTTCAAAGCCTTAGCCGAAGAAGCCCAAATGTCAGTAACCCATGCCACAGATATCCTGGAAAGGAATATTCCAGAGGAAATCCGCGATCGTATCATCATGAATGGTAATCGTTCCCTGGAAGACATAGACGCATACCTAGCTCGGGTATTGGAAATAGGTGAGCATCTCGAAACCACTCGCTTCCTCACTCGGAAAGCCAAAAACCCGCTCTTCCGCCCCAATACTGGGTCATCCAAAAGTTATCGAGATCCCAACGCCATGGATGTAGACACATTATGGGAACAGGAATCAGAAGTAGAAGAGGTAAATGCGCTCAACCGCCCTCGAAAGCGCTTCTTCGGCTGTTTCAACTGTGGAGGAACCGGCCATTTCGGCAAGGATTGTAAGAAGCCCTCCACATGCTGCAAAGAGTGTAATTGGTCCCAAGAGGATCATAAGAAATCGTGTTCTAGAACAAAGAAAGTACGTACTATGGAAACCGAAGAATCTTCTAGCAAAAAGGGAAAAGCCAAAGCAGCTTGAGCGGTCTGGGTGCCCAAGTTGCTTCTATTACTAATTCATCTCCGTCTTCTCGTCATTTAACTTATAGCCGAACAGGGTCTCCAATAGATTTGGAGCTCGGCCAGGGCTCCACACCGGTACTTGATTCTGTTCACACCCCTTCCACCTCTTCAATCCCAGACGCCGCACATGTAAGAACCCTTGACCCAAGGGATATTCACCTTGACATAATCATTAAAACCCTCAGAAAGAATGGAAAGAATTTCTGCACCAAAGCGCTGCTGGATAGCAGTGCCAACTACATTCATCTTGACTGCACTTATGCTGAAAAACTCTGAATCCCATTACGACCTATTCCACGACCTATCCCTGTCTATAACGTAGACGGATCTGCTAACTCCACTGGATCGATTACCCATTGTGCTGAACTAATCATAGAGTTTCAAGGGCACAGGGAAAAGGTTCTAGCCGAAGTAACAGATCTAGGGAAGAATCAGTTGATACTCGGATACACATGGTTAAAGAACCACAACCCCAAAATAGATTGGCCTACTGGCAAAGTCCGCATGACACATTGCCCCTGGACCTGCCGGGTGCTCTAAGAAAAGCCACCCTTCTCCCGCCAAATTGAATCCGAAGAGATTGACATCTTGATCCACATAAACTCCCTTAAGGAAGAACCTGTCAAAGAAGCTCGACCCAAAACCCTTGTCCCAAAAGTGTTTCATAAGTATTTGAGCACCTTTTCCAAAAAGGAGTCCGAACGGATGCCAGTCCGCAAACCATGGGACCATGCCATTGACCTCAAAGACACATTTAAACCAAAGAAGGGTCGCTTAATCCCACTTTCCGCCACAGAACAGAAAGAAGTGTCGGAATTCATAGATGATCAGCTAAGTAAGGGATATATTCACCCGTCTAAGTCTGAGCAAACATCACCTGTTTTCTTTGTCCCAAAGAAGGATGGGCACAAACGGATGGTGTAGGACTACCGGTATCTCAATGAGCACACAGTGAAAAACAATTACCCGTTACTGCTGATCTCCCAACTAGTCGATAAGCTCAAAGGAGCACAATAGTTTACCAAGATAGATCTCTGATGGGGATACAACAACATCCGTATCAAGGAAGGCGATGAATGGAAAGCCGCCTTCGTATGTTACTGCGGATCGTTTGAACCTACAGTCATGTTCTTTGGCCTCTGTAACTCCCCAGCTACGTTCCAGACCATGATGAACGACATCTTCGCTGACATGGAAGGAGTAATGGTAGTCTACATTGATGACCTCATGATCTTTACCAAGTCCTCGGACATTAAGGAACATGACAAAGTGGTACTCGAAGTCCTCCGTCGCTTAGAAGCTAATGACCTCTTCGCCAAACCCGAGAAATACAGCTTCTGTGTCACCGAGGTTGAATTCTTGGGAATGATAGTATCTAGAAATGGTATCCAGATGGACAATGAGAAGGTAAAAGCCATCACCGAATGGCCCACACCTAAAACAGTATGCAACGTAAGAAGTTTCTTAGGCCTCGCTAACTTCTACCGCTGCTTTATCAAAGATTACACTCAAGTGGCATGGCCACTTAATGATCTTACCAAGAAGGATACCCTGTTCAAATGGGATGCAAGTCAACAAACCGCCTTTGACACGCTCAAGGAAAAGTTCACTACCGCTCCTATCCTTGCCTATCCGGATATAGACAAACAATACTGCCTAGAAACCGACGCATCTAACTTCGCTACCGGTGCTGTACTCTCCATAGAACAAGATGGGAAATGGCACCCGGTTGCGTTCTCTTCCCACTCTATGTCCCCAGAAGAACGGAATTACCCGGTGGCAGGCAAAGAAATATTAAGCGTGATCAGAAGTCTAGAACAATGGCGCCATTACCTAGAAGGGACACGGCTCCAATTTGAAATATGGAATGATCATGCCAATTTGCAATGGTTCATGCAACGGCAAGATCTCAACCGTCGACAGGCCCGATGGGCACAATACCTCACCCGCTTTAACTACAAATGGGTACACAAAGCAGGAGCTCAAATGGGAAAAGCCGATGTGCTCTCTAGATGCGCAGACCACACAATAGGAATAGAAGAGGACAACAAAGCAGTATTAGTGATACCAAAAGAACATATTGCCACAGTCGTCAAAACACGCCCCCTCAGGGTGAAGAGACTCTCAGAAAAGGCTCATCTTCCAACCAGAGGAAGCGAGTACGCCACTGGTCTAGACCTTTACAGCGCACAGATAGCAATAGTTCCTAGACATGGGAAAATTCTAGTCGACACACAGATAGCCATCGCCTTAGAACAAGGCACTTACGGAAGGATAGCACCTAGAAGCGGACTCGCCACTAAACATATGATTAACGTGGGAGCAGGAGTAATTGATTCCGATTACCAAGGATCTGTAAAGGTTCTCCTCTTCAACTTCTCAGATACCAACTTTGAAGTAAAAGAAGGCGACCAGATAGCTCAGCTCATCATTGAAAGGATAGACCTACCACCTGTTATCGAGGTGGACTCTCTAGATGAAACAGATCGCGGACATAGTGGATTTGGCTCTACAGGAACATCTATCACCACCACCACTGTCCATCTTGCCACTGACACTGAAGAACTACTCTCACACATTAAAACCGCTACCATAATGCTCAAAGAGTCCGAAGTTCTGAAATTAGAAAGTCAAGGAATGACATCTACCGAAGACGGAACACTCTCAAACGATCAAGGTCAGATCTTTGTACCAGATCATGACAACCTCAGAATGGAAGTCATGCGCCTACACCATGACACACCTATCGCCAGACATCCCAGATCAGAAAAGACCCTTGCCCTCATTAGGAAACATTATACATGGGATGGTCTTTCTACTCTTGTCAAAAATTACGTTAATCGGTGTGACCGCTGCGCACGCTTCAAAGGCACCAATCAACCTCCCTCAGGAAAGCTCCTTCCCCTTGAAACTCCGAATAAACCATGGGAAGACATCTCAGTTGATTTCACCACAGATCTCCCATCATCTGATGGTTACGATTCCATTCTCGTCATAGTTGATCGCTTCTCCAAAGAAGTCGTGTTCATATCATGCCATAAGACCACTTCCGCCATGGACACTGCTCGGTTGTACCTTCACCATATATGGAAGAACCATGGGCTTCCCCGGAGCATCATCTCCGACCGCGGTCCTCAATTCGCTTCCACAGTCATGACAGATTTATATAAACGCCTCGGCATTACACCTCGACTCTCCACTGCATTCCACCCGCAGACCGATGGACAAACAGAGCGGATGAATAGAGACCTCCAACAGTACCTCCGCCTGTTCATGTCAGATCAGCAGGATAGATGGGTAGATTGGCTTCCCATAGCCCAATTCTCCTATAACTCCAAACAGCAGGCGGCTACCCGACATTCTCCCTTCTCCATCACGCACACTTATGTGCCATGCATAGGAACCGAACCAGCCACTGTCTCAGCACCGGCAGCCAATAACTTCGTGGCCCGCATTGATGACATACTCATTAAAACACGGGAAAACCTAGCTAAAGCACGTGATGCCATGAAACTCCAAGCTAATAAACACCGCTCAGCATCACCATCATACTCCATCGGAGACAAAGTGTGGCTATCTACCACTAATCTCCGCCTGACCCGTGCTTCTCGAAAATTAAGCAAGAAATGGCTTGGCCCTTATGAAATCACTAAACTTGTTGGCACCAATGCGCTAGAACTCTGTCTCCCCCGTTCTATGTGAATCCACCCTGTTGTTAATGTCTCATGTGTCAAACCCTACTGTGAGATACTTCTGGGACAGCCCATCTTTCGCCCGGGATCTGTCACAGTTACGGAAGATTGCGACATAGAGTATGAAGTGGATTATCTGGTGGATTCGCGCTTCCACCGTAATCGGCTGAAATACTTGGTTCATTGGAAAGGGTATACCGATGAGGATCGCACATGGGAACCTCTTGCTAACCTAACCGGATCTAAAGATGCTATTGCTGATTTCCATGCCTCTCACCCTGCTGCTCCACGCCGCATCCGCATGCTCCAACATGATTTCTTGTCATCTTTCACTGACTTTGGAGAACCTATCGTGGAAATGCCATCACATCTTTTACCATTCAATCGCCTGGAAGTTGATTCATAGAGAGGGGGTAGTGTTATGATCCCTCTATTTTTCCCCTATTTTTCCATATTTTTCCCTATTTTTCCTGACTCGCTATGGCCACTTTCCTTGCTAGCCCCTATCTCTCAATCACGCCCGCCATAGCTCGTCTACAAGTCTACTAGG
>JBBPRT010000294.1:0-14614 GCA_038093175.1 Boletus hoseneyae
CGCGGTGAAGACGACGACCGAAGGCGAACCCGTGATCATCTCGTAGCTGATGTCCGCGCCTTCGGTCCCGTTCGGTGCGTTCGGTTGGTTGGATCGTACGGTAGCTTGGCGTGCCATGTTCTGATACGTCGTCTGTGAGAAGATGGCGCGAGAAAATAGCGCATACATACGATGTACTGCACGATGGGGGACCAGGGGACGAGGTGCGTACTTGTTTTTTTTTTTGTCGACAATGCTGCCTGAACGTACGAGCTGCACTTCTGCCCCGAGGGGTGGTAATACCTCTACCTTTTCTTCCACGAATCGTCTAGCACAATGATGGTTAGGTTGCAAGGACATCGTTAAACCCAGTAATTTGAGAGTGATTCGCCCGTATCGTAGCCCCTGCAAACGAGAGAGACTGGTATCATTGACAGAAATGAGGATCCAGCATTACCTGGCTTTCGGTATCGTTGCCATGCTTTTGGAGTCGGTGTGCGGATGTAACAACCCTTGACCTTCGATCTCTGTCACTGACGCATGAATTCTGACTCGGAGGGCGTTGACGGATACAACAAGAATCCCCATATCGCAACGCAACGCAGTCCTTGACACACCCTCCTGGGTACAGACCAGAGTCAGCAAATGCATTGACTCGAGTGATAGCGGGAGTCTCACCTCGGCCTTGCCAGAAAATCTCTACTGCAAGTGCATTACTCAACGAGTTGATTCTTTCCAGCGCCATGTTTCCCAAAGTGTTGAACATCACAACTTAAAGAAACGGGGACGCTGGCACACCGATTCGTCCAGTGATGCCCACGTATGATGTCATCACACCTCAGTTCAATTTCTTGAGTGTTCCCAGTCTCTTGCAAGGTCACTGAAACAAAGCGGATTGAAGAAAGAAAGAATATCTGATGGTGAACTTCATCACAGCCACAAATGTGAAACCAGTTTATAGTCGAACATTCAAACTTTGGTCAAAAACAATCATTGGACAAGGATACAAAGATACAGTAGAACGAGGAAAAAGAAAATCCATCAGACAGACGCTCGACTCGCTGGCTCTGGTTCACCGAGCTGCGAACAGCCCGGCGACGCACAGAACCAAACATCATCGAAGTCCCACCAAAAGTGAGGCTGTGTTCTCCGTCGAACGAGCGAGCGCAGATGTCATCGAATGGATTTGAAGGATGTGGCATGTGTAAACATGCGAGAACGAGTTAGTTTCTATAAAATAGATCCTAGCTGAGTATGTTCTAAGGTATCATCGTCTTCAAGCGAGGCTTATATAGATTTTTAGGGTGGTCCGTGCGCAAATGCACGTGACACATCCATCCGACAGAACAAAGGTTGAATATTGCTGCTCACACGACTCGGAGTGATGCTGGTGATACTGTACGAGCAGAATCATGCAATTTTTAGTTCTTGTTGATCAATATGATGACACGGCTTCCCGCTATCCGCCCAGCCATCCGAATTGACCATCTCCGCTACCTGTCGACATCATCGAACATGACCACCTCGACCGAGAAGCAGAAATTCTTCTTGACGCACAAAAAATATGCTGTCGTCGGTGCATCCACAGACCAATCAAAGTGGGGGACAAAGGTGTGTTGCAGTGCGACACCCGTGGGGGACACCTTGCCAAAACGAGCCCCTCTTCCAGATCCTGCAGTGGTATGTTGCAAGAGACAAGGATGTGACTCCTGTGCATCCGGTCAGTCCTAGTCAGGATCACGATGGTTTACGTTCCTTTGGCGACTTATCTGTTTCCACCAGACGAATAGCGAGCTGGAGGGACGCAGGACGGTCAAGACGATCGACGAACTACCTTTGCCCACCGAAACGGCACTCAGTATCGTAACGCCCGCCAAGGTGTGTAGTACTCGGTATTTACGTTATCAGCATCCCACTCACTGTGCGAGGTGTATAGATCACCATCAAGTTGTTGGAACAAGCCAAAGCCCGAGGCATCCCTGCCATCTGGATTCAACCCGGAGCAAGTGACCGCGATTGTGCAGACTACATCACAAACAATGGAATGACAGACTACGTGCTCTGGCAAGGAGAATGTTTGTGGCGGGATGGTGACGGCGTACTCCGCACTGCATCAATGTAATAGTAACAATAAATGTTCAGTGGGTCCGGCCTGACTAACCGATGTCGATGAGGCCGCAACGTTCAAATCCGTATCGCTACGACAAAAATCATTGACATTTGTATTCCAGGCCGCTGGCCAATATCTCCATGGGATCTTCCTCAACTCTATCACAGGCATACCGCCGGGCCGTCTGAAACCCTCAGCTCACCTTCATTTGCGCCTTGGCCTGACATTCGTTGAGGCGGAAAGGTTAACGATCATGTCTGAACGCTACGTTGGTTCAACGGTTATAGATAAGGCTGCACCTCGGCGCTACTTCCGGCTCGCAAATCGCGATGAGTCAAAGCATGTACCTTGCCGATAAGTATTCCGAAATACCACTGGAGATTCTACGATTGATGGAATCGCTTCTAGTGAAGCCACATCTTCACGCCCCACCGTATCATGTGAAGCGTCAGGATCATTCGCTTTGAACAATCACTTACAATCAAACCGGGGAGAACCGAAAAGGCCTCGATGAACTACTATGTATGGTTCTGGACTGTTGACAGTGACAGCGAGGTGCGGAGATGAAAAGAAAGCGGTGACTCAGACTCTGACCATCTTGGGGTCTATTTGCGCCAGGTACGCACACACGTCGTCAGTTCGCTCCAGATGCACGCATTAGACCTGCCAAGGCATGTGTTGGCAACGCTGTAAACAACGCCAAATCGGGTGAGCCTGAGCGATAGATAAGAGGCTATTTTTCGAATCCCCCGGCCTGATTTCGCAATCAAGAACAACATCATGAACACCGTGCGTGTTCTTTTGCTCTGTTTTGGCCGTTCCGAGGGTTGACCGACCGTGCAGATCGTGTCTATCCCTGTTAACCAGAACGGCTGTGGAAACTCTACTTGCACCTGCGGTGCAACGTACGTGTTCCTTGCATGTCAGTAGTAGGGTCTTGTTTGACGGTCTGTTTTAGGTGCCAGTGCAAACCTGGTGAATGCAAATGCTGAACGTTGTTGTATTGTAACGAATCTTGGGTGTAGTGTCGTGCAAGGGGTGTGCTTTGTTGCTGAGAAACGACGATGCCTGAAAGAAATTTCCTGCTGGTGGTGCATGTTCGGAGCCGAACGACTTTAAATAAGAAACAATACGTTCCATGATCATGATTGCAGGCAAGTCGCACTTGAGCCGACAAGGCCTGAGCGTCCTTGCGAAACGGTCATGGTTGGCGGGGTTGACGTGACTCGGACGACGCCACTTTGATGGTTTGAGCTGAATTGCGTCATGAATGGCGACGTACCAAGAAAATGCCGCCATCCCAGAAACCACTCATCGGTGAAAGACACGCGTAGCCGGGGTAATTCCCATCCGAATGACATGATAATACCTTCAACTTGAAGTTGAACCGCCGCAAATTATTCACTTGCACACAAGCAAGTTGATGGCATGTTCTCTGTGCTGGTATGTTTTTTTCTCGATTTCCCCCCTCTTGCATCCATTCGCAATCGGACTATCCTGTATGTCGCCATCATGTCCTAATCAATAGCCGACCTAGGGAATGGAAGCGTTGTGATTACCTCGTGACGACGACCGGGAGGGTACTCCAACCATCGAACTCATATAAAAACGATGGGCCTCAGCTGACCTCGCTGCTTCGACACCCTCTCCAAGTCCAATTCTACGTTCGTTCCATTCTCTTGCTCCCTCCATTCGATGAGCGGGCCAACTTCCGAAGATGGTCACAGGGTTCATATCGGCCTGAGTTTTTTGTGGATAGGACGAGTCTGTGTGACTCATCCTGCCAAGCCGACTAAAGCCCTCTCAGAGCTCTATGCTACCCCGAGGGAGATTCAACTTCCATACTCGAAGGTACATGGTGGCAGCGGTCGCCATTCAATCATCGACAATACCGTGGAAATCGCATCTTGTCAGTCTTCCGAAACATCCTGACGCGGTCTCAGACTGGGCTCGGAACGTCGCTTTCTCTTGCACAACATCGATTGCGTTTTGGATTGCCATGCCCTATACTCGACACTATCATCATGGGGAGGCTGCCGTCCACCTCATGCCGCACGACAAGTTCACCAAACTCACGTGGTCTCTATCTATTCTTGGCAGGCTCTGGCCATGTACTGCGGCACTGGGATGTAGCGTGTTCACCGATGCAGGCCTCATGCATCCGCTTTCGTCTCGTTACGCCCAATTTATCAATCAATCAGTCATCCACACAGCGGCCACGACGAAAATGGATTTTTGTACACGCTCGCCGCCATACGACGTCCACTTGCTGTGATTCTCTAATGGAATTACGGCCTCTACTCCTGCTCCACTTCAGGAACGCTGGACGTGTGGAGTACCGGCCGATGATCGCATGCTGTTGTCGTGCCTTCCCATCCCCGCTGGTGCTCCTCAAGGGGTGTTCTCATACCTGCACCAGGTGATCCATCTCGGAAATTTCCTGGATACTTCTTCATCAATGCCTACTAGAATAGGATTTTAACTTCAACATATGCGGAAGTTCTGGAAGGCTTGCAATATGACTATGAGAAACCACCACCCGGACCGATCTGATGTGTGGACAGGGACGACGACGACGACGACAGTGACAGCGCACGATGTACTCCTCATTTGCGCACCTGTGGTTCAATAATACCTCAGAGACGGGTCACGAGTTTCGGACCGTGGCGCCTTCACGCCACGCTGCGTTCTGTACTTGGTGTCGTTGGCTGTACCGTGGGGGTTCGCATTGGCTGTCCCTTAATACCTCAACATCACCGCGGGGCGGTGCTTATCCAAGATCGACAACGTGACTCCCAGAAATCCAGATTCATTGCTGGATGGCTTTCCATCGGTGACCCGTGGCTTTCCTGAATGTTCGTTGGAGGAGCGCGATCTCAGTGAGCGAGGGTCGCATACGTGACAAGGTATGTGGCGGAACACTCTGTGGGACAGGGACAAGGATCCGGGTCAGCGCGTTATCGACACGATGACCGTGCACACGCCCACACGATCGTCGGTAACCTCCATTCGACGTTCTCCCCATCGACCTTTTCTCCCTCGTTATCTTTCTTCTCTCGATGGGGGACTTTCAAATAGGAAAAAATGCCGGTTGTCACTGTCTTCTTTCTGTATCCAATGCATCCAGTTTCGGTACGATGGGGCTATCCGACCGTGACCGGGGCAACAACGGGGAAATTCATACTCTAGTGGCCGTGTGGGTGTGAGAATACACCACACCGTGGCTACTCTTCAGTACTCCAGAATACTCAAGAATACTGCGACCTTTGCAGGAACGTCGCAAATAAAACCAAATGCAAGGGTTTACGAGGTATAAAATCCCCCCCATCTTGCCCCAGGAAATACTCATCCTCCAGTCTACCTACCATCCAAGCAACTCGTTTTATCATCCTCACGCAAAGCATCATGCAGACCGTGAGTGATCGCCTTTTGTTCTTGGTGCGCTCGACGACGTGATGGCTGACGATCGCATCGGGGGATGTTCTCGCAGGTTACCTCTATCCCCGTCAACCAGGCGTGCTGCACCACTGGCGACGCCGCTTGCAACTGCACCTCTACGTACGTCCAATGTCCACTCACGAGCCTACCGCATCGCTGATCTGATCCATTGTTCCGGCCTTTCTCCATGCAGTTGCACCTGCAAGTGCGCTGACTGCAAGCACTAAACGCCCCGTATTTTCAACTCTAGTAGCGCTGAAATAACTACATGCTTCTGTCTTGATTTCGTCGATTTCCTGCCATTTGTATGTAGGTTTAGTGTGTGAGAAGTGGAATAGCAGGAATCAAAGCCTTTTTTTTGTGTTCGTTCAGAAGTACCTGGTGCAGCAGCTCCGTCCTTTGTGTGGCTGTGCCACTTTACCGGCTCACAGTGGTAACTTCGGAGATTCGCGAATGAGTTGCTTTCAATCAAACGCTGAGGGGCATTCACCTCCGCGGACTCGTTGGCGTATCACATCAGCCAGCGCAGTTCGCAAGGTCAGACGTGACGACATGCGCGTCATGAGCGCCTAGTCGGATTCAATGCCCGATGAACATGGCATCAACGAGGCACTCTTACGACGTGTAGCGACGAACACGTCGGTATGTCAAAGGTATGTATCCAGAATTACGTGTGTGCACCAACTGGTGATCCAACATGTCTGTTCTGTTCACGCTCATGATGAAGAGACAGTCGCGGAGAATCCATCGTGATGCGGGCGGTTCTGTCAGGGTCCAACGATGGGCTCGATGCTGACCCACTAGACCACATCGCTTTCTCTGATCATGACGCTCATCCACTCGCGCCGTCCAATCGGCAAGAGACCCGTGAAGCGAGCACGATGTGACAACGTGTCCTCATGGATTTATCCCGAGTCCAGACATGGCACGCTCCGTAGGGCCAGGGGGATTCAAAAATCCAAACGGCTGAACGGCACACCTCATTCCAGATTCAACAAAAACATACTCTTCAAAGGCGGATTTCGAGCATCATGACAAACGACTTACGAGTCGACGCACCGAACGAGTCGACGCGGCTCTTACCCGGAGACGAGGAAGCTGGTTCCCTCAGGGCATCAACGCCGCTTCCGAAAGCTCAACTTTGCGCCCTCATGGCAGTTCGTGTCGTCGATCCCATCGCCTACCAGCAGATATTTCCCTACATCAACCAACTTCTCGCTGATCTGAGGGTCGCCGAACCAGAATGGGTTGGGTTTTATAGTGGGCTGGTCGTACGTATAAACTGTTTTGATTCGGGGGTGTGGTTGACGACCCTTTTCGTTGGCCTGGCGAACACTAGGAGAGCGCATACTCGCTCGCACAGGTGTTCTCGGTGTATCAATGGGGAAGGATATCAGGTCAGTGCGTCTCTTGTTTCGTGCACGTGTACTCACGACAGGTGATGAAGATATCGCCGGCCGACGTCCCGTCGTGTTTACGGGTCTCATTGGCATCGCATTAGCAACCTTGGCATTTGGGTTGTCTACGTCGTTTGCAGGCATCGTCGCATCCAGATTTCTCGGTCAGCTTTCATTCCTTCCTTCGTCACCTATCACTCATGATCATGGTGACTCTAGGCGGATTGGTTGCGGGGAATGTGGCCGTCATCCACTCTATCCTCGCCGAAATCACGGACGACACAAATCAAGACATTGCAGTGCCGATATACAGCCTCTCATGGCCGGTAGGCACCATCATCGGGTTCGTCTCTGATACTTTTTGGTTTGCGAGTCGAGCTGAATGAGATGGGCGATACCCGTATGTTTGTAGACCGATCATTGGCGGGACGTTGGAAAACGCTGCGATGCGGTACCCGCGATATTTCTCTTGGCATGTCTTCGTGGAACATCCGTATCTCCCTCCTTGTGTCGTCAGTGCTGCTTGCGCGCTCGTCGGAGCGGGGTTGGGATATATGCTCATTGAAGAGGTAAGCTGATGAAATAAACCCAAACATACATTTGACGGACTCATCTTGGGTGCAGACACTTCCGAGTAAACGAAAAGATGCCAACTCCGGCATGCACACTCCATCCACTTCTGGATCGCATACGGATGAGTCTGAGCCTGCTGGCGTGATGGTGCTCCTCTCGATACCTGCCATACGAGCACTCACGATCTCCGGATTCGCACTCAGTTTCCTGAGTCTCGCATTCGACGTCGTCTTCACGCTCTTCTGCTACACACCTGTTGATGCGGGCGGGTTGGGACTCGAGGTGAGCATTGAGACAAGTGCCTTGAACGGACCTGACGTTTCCCTTTTTATACTTGGCCTGTCCACAGCCCTCGACGATCGGGAACGTGCTCGCATTCGCAGGGACGCTCGCCGTTCTTCTCCGGGCCTTCGCCATGCCTTACATCTTGCGGCGTTTCGACTACGCCACGACGTATAATGCATGCATGTACATCTGGCCCGTCGCGTTTGGCCTTCTTCCGCTCCTCAACGTCCTCGTCCGCGCCAGTCCACCTTCCGGGCCCGACACCGTTTCCGTCCCCGTCCCTGTCCCCGTTCCCCCGTCCGCGTCAGGGCCAGTGTCAGGGTCGACAACCGCACTCGTCTGGACGGGCCTCCTCGTCCTCCTCGCGCTCTCCAAGATCGGCGCTATCCCACACAGCCTGAACATGCTCCTCATCAAACGGCACGCGCCCTCGCCGAGTGCACTCGGTCGGAGTAACGGGCTTGTGCAGTTTGCCATGTGCGTCGGGCGTGCGATGGGGCCCATCGTGGTGAGTGCGCTGTTTACGGGCGTGAATGGGATGGCGTGGGTGAGGCAGTATGGCGTTGGGTGGCTGTGGGCGGTGGGGATGGTTGTGGGGGCTGTTGCGGGGGCTAGAGTGACCAGGGGGATTGGTTCCGGGGTACAGGGAGGGTGATAGGGTAGTTCCATGCGTGGCACGTGAGCGTATGGATAGTTGAACCGGTTTGTGTTGGGGACTCGGCGGGTCATAGATAACGAACGATCATGTTGATTGAGCATTTGACACACACAATAAAGATGGATTCGGAGGCACTGATCCCTGTCATTCAACTTCTCACACACTAAACCTACATACACATGGCAGGAATCGACGAAAACAAGACAGAATCATATAGTTATTTCTGCGCCAGTCGAAATGCTGGACGTTTAGTGCTTGCATTCACCGCACTTGCAGGTGCAGCTGGATGGAGAAAGGCCGGAGCAAACGATCAGCGACGCGGTTGGCTTGTAAGCGGGAATCGTACGTACGTAGAGGTGCAGTTGCAAGCGGCATCGCCAGAGGTGCAGCACGCCTGGTTGACGGGGATGGAGATCATCTACAAGGACACCCGACGCGATCGTCAGCCATCACGTCGTCGAGCGCACCACGAACAAGAGGTGATCACTCACGGTCTGCATGATGCTTTGCGTGAGGATGATAAAACGAGCTGCTTGCTTGGATGTAGATAGATTGTCGAATGAGTGTGTCAGCGGAGACGGAGGAAGATTTATACCCCCTCAGAGACTCCTATTTGGCATTATTTACGTCCCGTAAGGGTGACACTATCTTGTCACGCAGACTCACGCTGGTCATAGTCACCGAGCCGAAACGGGGTGTATTTGATGCGGGAAGGAGCACCCTAACCTCTCTCGTTCTATTGTTCCCAGAGAATCAAGAAGAGAAGGCCTGAAAAAAAAAAAAAAAAAAAAAAGAGCCGATGAGTGGTACAACGTTACTCGTGTTGTTGTGATCCTGCGTGTGCGCACATAGTCGTTAGATCCATGGTTCAAATCGCCTTTCCTTCCTTGTTACCGTGTTTCGCCACATACTTACCTTGTCCGTTACGTGGCCTCATCCCCGTTGGGTCCTTCCGCTGAATCACCGTAGGATCAAGCTTGCCCAACAAGGACAAGTAAAACTGGGTTCATACCTTGCCCACCTGCCACCATGATACCGATCAATTCATTTGTGATGTCCCGCAGTACTGATTCCTTTGCGTGCGAATGCTGATAAGCACCGCCCCACGGCGATTGAGAGGTATTGGGGCACAGCTAAAGCAGACGACAGTGGCAAAACCCATGCCACCAAGTACCTGAAAGATGGGGGGTCATTATCCCAAAAACTGGGGCTCATCTTCTGGTGCATGTCATCTAACCAGAAATGGTATGACATGTACGGAAGCACTCGCAGGGATGAAGAAGACACGATGTCAACAGACGGCCACCGAATCAGATACTCCACACTGGCAATGAAAGTGGAGTCAGGTGAAAGAATAGAGGCTGTGATACAACGGCTACATCCCACGAGAACTGCGGCAGGTGGACGGTATGCGGCGACACAGATGTATCCAGAAGCATGCATTGTGTTATGAGACACGAATGCGATGCATATTTGATTACCAGGTGGAAGACATCGATTCGCAGTCGAATAGAATAATGACCGCAGAATTCTGTTGTGAACTTGTGAAACATCGAACAATCGTCCCGACACGTGACCGGCGAGCACCACGCCGTGACGCCGTAGTACGTACCCAGCCAAGATGTGAAAGGTTTCTGGTTCGAGTCGAAGGCGTCCAGCGAACAGGAAGAGGCCACGTGCCACATTGGGTCGACACCACTGAAGATATGGAAAATACTTCCCCGTTCCATAATATTGATAGTGTCCAGTCCGGGGTCCCAAACGCCGTCCGAGTCGATGCTAGACAATGACAGCCGGTATTCTGAGGCCAAGCCATGTCAAGGTGTTGGTGTTTCAAATGACCTGACCGCGGGATACGATACATGTACGGCACCGACAGCGGCGAATCGTAACTGCCGCCATGTTTCTTTCAGTGCGGCGGTTAAACCAGCGTAGAGGTAAGAAGCCTTGGAGAGCTCGGCCTTGGTCGAATCGCAGGGTAAGGGTCAGATTACCAACGCAACGCAAGATCATGCCAATGTTGGTGTGCTGGTTTAGGCAGACGACCATTTGAGCAGAACAGAGAAAAGCGGAGGAGAAATAGTTGTGGGGGTAAAGCGAATATGGCGTGGTCAACTGGGCTCAAAGCTATATGGGTTTGACTGGTGAGGTACCCTCACAGTCGTCACGGGGTGACCAAACAGCCTTCATTCACTGGATTGCGGTCACAGCTGTGAGCGATGATTAGGGCATCATAACGCCAACAAAAGTAAGTCTAACTGCCCGGCATCGCGCATGTCGAGTGGATAGATGCCACAGGAGGTACCAGTACAGAAAATTTCAAGTTGCATAGGCTGGGATCGGAAGGCTAATTCCGAGTCGTTGGATTCCCACCACTTGAACTTACAATTGGTCCATTGTTACTCGTTGGAACGATGGTGAGCCCCAGTACTTATGCATGTTTCCAAAACACCCATGATATATGCAGCAGAAGCGGTGGCAAACGGCACCGAGACTGATATCCGACTCTCACTTGATTTTTAAACGGGTACTTGGTGCGCTCCTTGCATAAAATTCATTCCAATCGTTGGGGCACCCATGCAAGAGACCCACGCGCCTGTCTTGAAATAGACGGATCAAACCAGACGCGTACTAACTTTGTCCCCACATGACTCAAACACGCGCCAGGAATTGTTTCATCCCAGGCGCAGTACTGCCCACCCTCACGGTTACTGTTCATTCTACGCCCATGTCCCAGGCTAGTGACAGCAAAAATGTTCTCGACGAACCAGACGAGTCGACACGACTCCTAACCGACGAGGAACGTGACGGATATTCTGTCATTTCTCAAGTTACAGGCCCGACACCCCTCCCAAAAGCCCAGCTCAGTGCCCTCATCGCTGTGCGCATCGTCGATCCCATTGCCTACACCCAGATCTTTCCTTATATCAACCAACTCCTTGTTGATCTACATATCGCCGCACCAGAACAGGTCGGATTTTACAGTGGGTTTATCGTGAGTACACTTCTATGACCACAGGATAGAACGCCTGTGTCGAGTGGCACCGTGACTGATGGTTGCTACGTTGGTATTTTTCTATATCACAGGAGAGTGCATATTCGCTCGCGCAGGTGTTCTCGGTCTATCAGTGGGGTAGACTGTCAGGTATGTGCATTGTGGGCCAATCCGTGTATCGGTCATAATGCGTGCGATTTTTTGGTTTCTGGTATGATCCCCCGATCGAAAAGACATCATTGGTCGGCGGCCCGTTGTGATATTTGGTCCCATCTGCATCGCGGCAACGACGATCGCGTTTGGCTTGTCGACGTCGCTCGTCGCTATCCTTGCATCGCGATTCTTCGGTCGGTTTTTGTCCCCCTTTCAATATCCTCCAGGATCTCACACATAATGACTACTTACTCTAGGTGGATTGGTGGCAGGAAACATCGCTGTCCACCATTCAATTCTGGTCGAGATCACCGATAACAGTAACCAGGACAGTGCAGTTCCGTTATATAGTCTCTCAGGGGCGTTGGGTGTCGTTGTCGGGTGCGTTTGTGACGCTTTGTCTCGCGTTACTGGAAATTGACCCTCTTGAAATGTATTGTAGACCGTTTATCGGTGGGACATTTGCGAAAGCTGCCACGCGATACCCAAATTATTTTTCATGGCCTATTTTCATGGATCATCCTTATCTGCCCTCTTGTATTATCAGCGCTGCGTTCGCTCTCCTTGGAGCGTTGTTGGGGTATACTTTTATGGAAGAGGTCTGTATTCTAGTGAATGGTACAGGGATGACACACGCTGACTGACTTGTTCGCTCTGATTCCAAAGACTCTTCCAAGCAAACGAAAGACTGGCGTCCCCCCTGGTAGTATGCCACCTTCTGCCTCAGACACAGACACGAGCACGGCTGAGACTAAACACCTGAGTGCGAAAGCACTCCTCGCGATACCTGCCCTGCGAGCACTAACGCTCTCCGGACTCGCGTTGAGCTTCCTGGCTTCTGGGTTCGACGTCGTCTTTACCCTCTTTTGCTACGCGCCTATCGACGCGGGCGGTTTGGGATTTCAGGTGAGTGTCCCCCTCCATCGGAGGCTCGTCTTGGGCATGTTCATGACTTTCGTCTGCCATTGCCACATCATTATCAATCTTGCTTTCTGCTATTGTTCTCAACGTTTTCAATAGCCCTCAACCATTGGCAACTTTCTTGCCTTTGCTGGTACCGTCGCCGTCCTCCTGCGGCTTTTCGCCATGCCCTACATCCTACGTCGATTCGACTACGCAAAGATATACAATACGTGCATGTATCTTTGGCCTGTCACATTCGCAGTCCTGCCCTTGTTCAATGCGCTCGCGCGCGCCCATCCCGCACATTCCGAGATGTCTACTGGGACTACAACCACGACGACAGAGGTCTGCATCTGGATCGGCCTCGCTCTCGTTCTCGGACTGTCCAAGGTCGCAGCGATCCCATATACTGTCACGGTGCTCCTCATCAAACGGCACGCCCTGGCTCTGTCTACGCATATGGGGACTGGCTCTGAAACGGGCGAGTCAAAGTCAGCGCTCGGCAAATGCAATGGTCTCGTCCAATTCTCAATGTGTGTCGGACGCACGATCGGTCCTGTCGTTGTCAGTACGCTCTTTGCAGCCCTGAACGGGTCCACGTGGGCGAGACGGTGGGGAGTCGGGCCGGCGTGGGCTGTCGTCATGGTGTGTCTTGCAATGGTGGGGGCGAGAGTGACGAACCGGATACGATGAGCGTGTTGCAAGGTTGAAAAAGTGGGACATTTGTGATCGGGTCCCGCCCCACGAGCGTCAACGATTCCGAGGTCTGCCTAGACGGGAAATGGGATTGTTCCGAGCCGTTTTTTAGTCATACTTGGCGTTCGAGCCACATTGTCGGATGAGGGGATAGCTCATCGTACGCTAGATAAGAAAGCCACACCCTCTGGAAGTGACACGAGGACAAGGACGGCAACGTCATCGATCAGATTGGATGGAGCATGCTATCATATCTGACAGCGGTAATGAATACAAAGCCTGTTCCTTGCCATTCGGCGTCCAACGTCCGCATCACCTTTACTCACACATCTAGGGCATACATATTGGTGGGAATCAAGTCCAAAAAGGGTTCAAATTGGAATGTGTGGCTCGATCAAACCAACGCCAGCTGGACGCTTGACGTTTAGTGCTTGCAGTCACCGCACTTGCAAGTGCAACTAGATCGAAGAACAAGGGGAGCCAAGGCGAGCGATCAGCGACGTGATCCAAAGCTAATGAGTAAGAGCGGGACATACGTAGAGGTGCAGTTGCAAGCGTTGTTGCCGGAGCAGCACGCCTGGTTGACGGGGATCGAGGTGACCTACAACAACGCCCCAGCGCGCGCATCAGTCATCCCCTCGTCGGGAACAAGATGCCATCACTCACGGTCTGCATGATGGTACACGTGAGAATAATAAAACGAGTTGTTTGGATGTGGATAGACTGGAGAATGAGTGTGTCCCAAGGCGAGGAGGGGGGATTTATACCTCACAGACCCCTACATTTGGCGTTATTTGCAACGTTCCTGCAAAAGGCGGTGGTATCGATATGCAAGGACGGTATTGCTGGCATGCTCTTCTCAGATCTCAGTATTCCGGATCAGGCTGACAGCCTCCGTGTAGAACTCAGCACAGGACATCACCGTGACCGGCATCACCTTCCCTTTTCTCGTCAGCGTAAGCTAAATCTGGATTCACAGGATACAAGAAGCAAACAATAGTCATGATTTCGATTCCCCGTCCCTCGTTGGACACACACACACCGGGAATTAGGACATCTTCACGAGCACGACGACGTCATGATCCCTGGTATGACACTGGCAAGAATGTCAATAAATAATACAATGTCAAGAATTGAGCAATCCTGGCGTGCGCACCGCACAGTCCTACCACGTGTCAGATCCATGATTGCATCCTATTTCTGTCTTGGCCTTCCTAGCGGCTCACATGGCATCAAGAACCAGACTCGACCAGCGCAGATAAGGAAAACCAAGGTTCCACAGCCCCGGGCCACTGGCACTTCAGCCACACATGCCAACGCCGATAAGCACTGCCCCAAAGCATCGACAAAGGCACCGGCCAACTGCAGTGGCTGAGTCCATGTCCGAAATATCAAGTGGCCTGCCCAGAGCCAGAAATGTGTAAATG
>JBBPRT010000295.1:0-14558 GCA_038093175.1 Boletus hoseneyae
ACGTGATCAAAAAAAGGGGTAAGTCAGGTGACTTGGTCACGTGACTGCGAAAGTGAAAACGACTAAGTCCGATAAGATGAAGAAAAGTGGAAATACGCAGCGTTAGGTCCTGAACTATAACAGGGCTGCACGACTTGGCAGGGAGTTGGTTATGCTACCAAGATTGATGGTAGGATGGATAGGGACCTTTATCTTCAGATTTTGAAGGATGAACTGCTCAATTCTTTGCAGTTTTATGGTCTTGATCCTCCTGACATCATCTTTCAGCAGGACAATGACCCCAAACATACTTGCAAGAAGGTGAAGGATTGGCTTCAGAAGCAGGATTTTCATACTATGGTATGGCCTGCACAGTCTCCTGACCTCAACCCCATTGAGCACCTCTGAGGTTATCTCAAAAGAAGACTAGCAGATCATGATTCCTTTCCTAAGGGGATTCATGAATTATGGAAGAGAGTTCAGGTTGATTGGGAGGGGATAGCAGTTGAAGAGTGTCAGAAGTTGATAGAGAGCATGCCTAGAAGGATTGAAGCAGTTATTAAGATAAAGGGAGGCTATACCAAGTACTAATATACTTTGGAAAGCAAAAGGTGCAAAACTGTTGCAGTGGTATTGATGTTTTGAAATGGCTGTATCTTTGCAGTATGTAAGTGAAATCACATGACCCTGGGGACAAAGTTGTAGCTAAGGGTTTATACTTTATTTGTTTCCACCAAAGCAAAGTGAAATTCCCACAAGTGATTGTAGGGCGCTTCATGCCCTGGTTTGGAGTTAGGCATTGCAACAGTTTTGCACCTCACTGTATATGTTGACCTTGTTTTGCTGGCAAATAGCACAACTCTTGATGTAGGAGCTTAACCATAATAAAAGTTGAGAATCAAGAAGTGTGTGAACTTTTTTAAACTCAGACATGCTATTTACATGTATATCTTTGTTTGTATTAACAAATGACAACAAATAATCAATGATTTGACTAAGATCCTAGTTATTATTTTGAAAGCTCAAAAAGCCTTTCTATGACATGATAGTTTTAAAATGGTTGTATCTCAATGGTGTGTGACCCAAATCATGTGCCCTGGGGGGCATTTCTGTAGCCAAGAGTGAGTACCATTTACAACTCCATCAAAGCTAGGTGAAATTCCCACAGCAACTGGCAGTGCATTTCACACACCACCAATCAAGGTTAGTATAAAAAGGGTTTTTGAGGTCACTATATAGGAGGCAAGACCTGGCTATTAGAATTTGGCAGTGATAAGTTGGCAAGTTTTGAGGTATTCTGGATGACCAGCAGTCTCATAGTCATGGCAATGCTCTAGGATGGCATAATGGAGGTGGTTGTTAGCAGGAACATAGACATAACCTTTAAAAATAAGAATACTAGTATCAATCTGCTAGTCAGAGAGTCAACTGTGAGAGGCAGAGAGAGTTAACTCATTTATAGATTGTAGGGTGTTGAGGATAAGGGGATTGTCCTTAGACAATGTATGGATGTATTCAGAGAGGGTCATGTTAATCATGTTAACAAAAAGGAACAAAGGAAAGAGTATTACATCAGAATTGTTGGCATTATTAGTGGGAAGGGGGTCAGAGTGGCAGAAAAGGACATTGGGGCCAGTGAGAAGTTTGCCTAGGATGTAAACCATTTTGAGGTCAAAGTCAGCAAGGTCAAGAAGTTAATGGGCTTGTTGATAGTTTAGAGCTTGGGGTTGATGGAAGTATGTTAGTTCTTGTGATCAGTAAAGACTTAAATGGGAAATAGGGAATTGTGGAGATACTGTTGCCAGGATTTCAGAGCATAGATCACCATAAGGAGTTTATGGTCATAAATGTCATAGTTCCATTCTGTAGCAGAGAAGAACTAAGAGAGGTAGGAACGAGGGTGCCAATTACCATTGGCCTCCCCACTTCCCTCATTTATAGTCCACTGGCAGCATAACCTATAATATTTCCTGGACATGCCAATACAATCATTGAAACCGGATGGTGAGCCTAGACTCTTAAGAACGAGGAAAGCCTAAGATAATAGGCCTAACGAGTGACCGAATAGAAACGACACGTTGACGGAGTGTGTCGATGATCACGATAAGTTCGACGTGGAACAAGGCGAGTGGTATTTCAATGTAATAGGTAAAGAGCATCCGTTAACGGGGATGAATCGGCAAGTGCAATGGTAGGAGTGGTAATCAGAATGTCCAGGCCCCCAAGGGAGAGTAGACAAGTGAATAGGACTGGGGAAAGACGACGAGAGGGTACGGTATATATATGATACTAAGATGCTTTAGGGTAGGTCGTCTGAGTCCTAAATACTTGAGGGCCGGTGTGAGAATGAACAAGATAAGGAGACATGAGGGAAATGCAAGGTAACCGTGAGGCGTGACATCATAGATAAGATGAGAGTCTGGACTAGGCCTAGACTCGAGTCACGTGTTATCCCACAGTCATGTGTGAGGTCACGTGACGAGGAAGAGCAGAATGTCACGTGATCTAAAAGGGGGTGAGTCAGGTGACTTGGTCACGTGACTTTGTTTTGAAAGTGAAAACGACTAAGTCCGATAAGATGAAGAAAAGTGAAAATACGCAGCGTAAGGTCCTGAACTATAACAATCATCAGCCTTATCTTTGGGCCATATTAATACTATGCCAACAGTCAGTGGCTGAGGTGTTATCCCCACCTTCAGCTTACTGCACTCATGCTTTAAATGTCAATAAACATTCTGTATAGATTCTTTATAAGTTAGACTTGATGCAGAGGTGACACATCAAGGCACAAAAGGTCAAAGATGACCAGTGCCTCAGTGAGGCCAGAGCCAACCAGGAAAGGGCTACATAGCAGGGCATAAAGCGGCTGGCCCTGATGGAGCTTGATGCTGAGGCAAAGATGGCTAAGACTCAGGTGAGAAAGTAAGAGCTGCCTTTCCACTCTTGCCTTTGAGTATAGTATTTAAGGAAAGATAAGCAGGCAGAAAATGGTGGCAAGGAAGAAGAGATTGCAGCACAAGAGGTAAGTACTTGTTGAGATCTACTATCATGCAGCAGTCTCACATTTTTGGATAGCAAGTAGATCATCTGATTATCAGTGAATTGACCTGGCACTCAACCTCCTGGATTGTGAAGAGTCAGCAACCACCAGTGGCTAAGCCAAAGGAACCTGAGAGGTAAATACTTCTTTTGGGCCATCATGTGACAGCCCCACCCTTTTGGATAAAAGGTAGTTTGTTCAGCTTGGGCCACCATGAAGACTCAGTGAGCACAATTTAGGTTGAAATGGGCAATCCAGAACTATAAAAACATTTTGGGTGAGTTAACACATTGTGTTTGATGCTGGCATTAAGCTAACACTAGGATATGACCACTATCTAGCAACACTACTACCGTAAGTTACACATGTACCTTTTTACCTTGCTGCAACCCTTTTTATGCTCTTCCTCACTGAATCTACCCTTTTTTCCCTCAATCTTAGCAACTCTCACAAGAAGCTCACTATTGGTGGGCAAATGAAATCTTGGGTAGCCAATGTTGATTGTTGCAAAGGAGACACAGGTAATGACCTCAATGGCATCAATGATGCAACCAATCCTCCCCAGATAATAATCACAACAATGACTCTTGTAGATCAAAATAGCATTGATGATATACATATTTTCTGACTCTATTGATGATGCAGCTGAGAAATTGGTGATTTAAAAAACTACACACATCCTGGGTAACCACAGGGGACCTGCAATATATTGTGGTGGTGGGAACTGGTAGGCATTGTTGACTAGTAGACCAATCCCACTAGCACCTCAACTGCCTCTTCCTCTCCTTGCCTAGAGCCCTTTCACTCCTCTTATCATCTGCTCAAACTCTTATTCCTCTTGAGCTTCCAATTCTCCTTCTGGACCTGTCCTAGTGAACTGGCAATGTGAATGCATCCTTCTATCTTTTTCTATATAATAACTCAAGAATCACATGGAACTCTTTTTTGTTATCCACACTTCTCCTAAGCAATTTATATAGTTTCTGATTTCTCTGATGCCAACTTAGCTGACAGTGGAACTTAGAACTGACTAAATGCAATATTCTGTTCATGATATACTCTATATACCCCTTGCTTTTTCTCTGCTTCTGTCTTTATCACTCTCTTCATCCTTTCTTGGCTTTATTATTGATAACTTGGAGTCTAGGTTATTCCAATCTAATTTGAGGGTATTGTTACAAACTTATCTCAAATACCATATATCCTTTTTTTTCCTATGAATAGCTCTCTCCATAGCCATTTCTCTCACAATGGCAAGTTATCTCAATATTCCAATAGTATTCTAGAATATACTTATTTTCCTATCATCCTGTATTTACTACTTTTGATTTATGTAATACATCATGCCTTTTTTGTGTTTTTAGCATTTCTGAGTCCCTAGCCCTCTAAACCTAAGTACCTCCTTTATCCTTGTATTTAGATCTACCTTTTAGAATATTGTTGTATCTTTTTGTAAGTATCCTTTCTTAAGAGCATCAAATTCTTGAACAAAAATGTTTGAAATGTGCATTATATGTAATAAGAAACACAAATACCCTATTCAGATGCACTAATCACATAACATGTATGGAAAAGAACAACAAAGCAGTACTAGCAATGCCAGAAGAACATGTTGCCACAAGCACTAAAGCATGCCCTTTTATAGTAAAATATCTATCCAACAAAGCCAAAACTTCCAACCATGGAAGTAAACACTTAGCTGGTTTAGACCTCTATAGTATCAATATAATAATAACATCTAAACACAACAAAGTCTTAAATGATATGCAAATCACTATTACTTTTAAACAGAGAACCTAGGGACAAATAGTACACAGAAGTGGACTTGCCACTCAATACATAATTGATATAGAAGTAGGAGTTATAGATTCTGATTACTGAGAATCCAAAAGGTCTTTCTCTTTAACTTCTTAGATGCTAACTTTAAAGTAAAGAAGATGACCATATTGCCTAACTTATTATTAAGAGAATAGATCTTGCCCCAACACTCCAAGAAACAGATTGAGTGAACATTGGTTTCAGATCTATTAGAATGTTTATCACCACTATCAACATAGAAGAAATTTTCTTATACATTAAAACTGCTGTAGTAATAATAAGAGAAACAAAGGTTCTAAAACTAGAAAACAGAGAATCAAAACTGCCAAATAAGGCACTCTTTAAAACAACCAGAGTTAGATTTTTGTTTTAGATTATAAAAACCTTATAAAAATCTTAGAATAAACATCTTGAGATATCATTATGACACACCAATCACCAAACATCCAGAAACAGAAAAGACCCTTGCCCTCATTCAAAAGCATTACACATAGAATAGTCTTTCATTTTTATCAAAAAAATATATAAGCCAATACAATTGGTGTGCATAATGCAAGGAAAGTAACCAAGCTCCCTTGGGTAAACTTTGCCCCTTTGAAACCCTGAATAAATCTTGGGAAAATATCTCAGTTGACTTTACTCTTTCCTAACTTGAAGAATATGTTTTCATTTTTATCATTGTTAATTATTTGTCTAGGGGAGTCAAATTCATGCTCTATCATCAAACCATTATCATTATGAACATCACATAGTTATATCTAAATAATATCTGGAAAAATCACAATCACAGGCTTCCTAGAAATATTATCTCTAATCACAGTCCTTAGTCCACTTTCAAAATTATGATTGATCTAAGTAAATGTCTTGGCATCACTTCTTAGCTCTTCATTGCTTTTTATTGACAAATTGATGGGAAAAATGAACAAATATAAAAATAGAGATTTGTGACAATATTTATGCTTGTTCATCTACAGTATTTGTGCTTAGTCCCATTTCTGATGCCATCACATCCTTTGTTTCTTTTCCTTTAAATTCCACTGACTAAATATTCTCTCCATTTCCATTCTATTTTATATGATTAGTTATCCTTAGTCTTGGCCTTGGTATATAAACCCATAGATATCCTGGTGTATTCCCCATGATAGCCTTACCTGAACTTCCACCTGAGTTCCTAGTCAATACATCTTTTCTCTCTCTAAATCTTTGTCCTACTTTCAAGTGGATGCTTCTTGTAACTTTATCTTAATAGCTATTGTTGTTAATCTTCAAGTCTTATCTTTGTGGTAGTGACCCATCATCTGTTAGAAAGCCTCCAATACCTCCATCTAAGAAAACCCCTTCTGATTGTTTTCTTGGAAGATCTTCATCTTCATCTTTCAGATCATCACTCATCCTTCCTTATCTAGGGTTATGTTGGAAAAATAGGAACCATAACTTGAACATTATGTTAATAAACTCCCACATCAATGCTTCATTTCCAAGGTTGCAGACAGGTCACTACCACAATTGATGTGCATTGAAAATATCTAGTTACTTAATGTCAGTCATATAAAAGAGAAGTATTAAGATGGATGGTATATATTGCTGACAAGTTTTAATATTTCAGCAAATGCTAATCACCCATATTACTGACAGGTCCATTTATGAGCTGATGATCACATCATTTCAAAACATATGAAAACATCTATTTTTTCTGGAGCTGCTTAAGGATATCATAATACTATTCAAAAAGAATGTAAGACTCTTGGTCTGCTTGCAAAATATTACCATTCTCATACTGATTGTTGTATTAGATAATCCAAGGAATGTTTCAATGGGATATATATTCAATCATAATTCTCTTGGAGAACATATGAACCTATATAACACTGGACCTCCAGACCAGCAAAGTTGTTAACCCATATATTATTGAGATCATTACTGTCCTTGAGTAGTCTCTAAATTTCACACACATAGGTACTCCAAACATCCTACAATGCAGTTTCATAGACTGTGCATACCTCTTCTTAGGAATCATTTTTGATGGATTCCCTTATTTATTAAACAACTTTGTTCAACCCATATCTAAGAAAGTGAGTCCACCAAGTCATTGAAAGTGATAATGGTGGACTACTGATGGTTACAAAGTGTTAAACTTAACTCAGACAGGGGCAAGTGAAGACCTAATGGATGAAGATAATGGTCTTCTAAGAGAATGAGCCAAAGGGGTTTCTTTATTGTACCTCCATAGCTACTGCATTCCTTTCAGCCTTTAATGTCTCTATTTTGCCTTAGTTGATTCTTGAACTGCATAATGTTAGGTACATGTGATTTTAATATTATGCTTCAAATCAGATTTCAAACCATCCTGTTGCTGATTCTCCTTCATCTTGGTGCTATTTATCTTCTTATCCTTATTCTCAGAAGAAGGCTCATTTGCTAACATCTTATCTTTTGCTTTCTTCAATTTTGACTTTGATTCTACTTTTTTCCCCCCATACTTTCCCTGCTTTGAAATGGCAACAACTTTACTAAGTAAAGATTTAAATGCCTTTTTCATGGCCCTATTATGAACAAGATGGGTGAAAATACCACACATATTGAGATCAAGCTCAAGGCATAAAAATACAGGGTACTCTTCAAATGGTATTATAGATAACTATAGTAGTATATGTGATAGTAATGGACTGATACTACATATGCCAAGAACTTACAGCTGTGTAGCAAAGGGAGTATTTATTCTCAAGAATTGATGAATATATGAAAATAGATCATTGCATCTCTGTGCTTGGGGATGAGTTCATCTAATGGTACACCATGGGCCTTCATGAGGATAAGACACCTCATTTTCCTCATTATGGATGTTCATCACCACTAATATTTTCACAGCACAGGTGTTGAAAGCTATCTTAATGTCTTCTCTCATATCTTTGTAAGCTTCATGGCAATGATAGATTAGATGTAATTTTCACTACAACAAAAAGGGAACATTTATACTTATCAAAGGCTTTCTGCCAAAGGAAATCCCTAGATACAGCAAATTGTATTAAATGTGTTGAGGGTATTTGCAAAATGTTGATCAAGTGAATCTAGCAAGCTAGTAGTTATGGCCTCTCTTATAAATTTACCATTTGTGATATTCTGGAATGCTTTTCATATCTCCCCTTAATCATCCTTTTGGATCTGCTTTTTGATCTTGTAAATATTCATAAAAATGATGGAAAAGCATAAATAAAGCTTTTTGATATTTAGCTCTGAAATTTATATCAAAATCTACAATAGAATTACCATTATACTATGTACCAATAAATCGTACTACTTACATCACCATATAATGCCATCATATCATCTCAAAAATATATTAAGAGTGAATAATGATCAAGCAAAAAAATGCTCCTTAGATAGCAGACACTTGATGAGAAGCTTGAATACAAGCTCTTTGGGTAAGAGCTCATATTGTCTTTGGTATGGGTTCTTGCCCATCATCTTCTCATCATGTTTCTCAATATTGCTTTAAGTCTTATCCTAAATTAGCACTTCTTTCAATCTTAATACCAATTCTTTTTTTGGTAACTCTAAAAATGAATAATAGTGTTCATTCATTTGTAGATAAATAGTCACCTAACAAGGAGTTGATTTTTGCTATATCAAATCATACATCAGTATACTAGTTCAAATGCAAATTATATATAAATTTAGAAAGAATAAAACTATAAAACTTTTTGTATTAACAGTTTGCATGATCCAATAATTGTGGTTTATGTCTTTCTACAAACCATGCCATGCCATAGGCTGTGCTGATATAGTAAATAATTGCACAAATGACTCAGTTTTGGTATTGTATAATCTGCTATGTTTTAGAAAAGTCATGCAAACTAGCATGGAAATGTTTGAGTTTTATTTAATTCAAAAGAATTATCAAGAATGCACTATCAATTGTCTGCCATATGCCATATGCCTCTTAATTCTTTCCAGCTATGGCTTTAATAGCTTGTTGTACTCATTGATTTGTTCCTTATTATTTTCATTAGATAGTATATTCTTTATCCTTTTTATTTTATTAACTATTTTCTTCTGTCACTTTACCATATAGTTCTTCCATGGTCAAATCCATGGGTAGAATTTGAATTGGTACATGGCTGTATTTCCATAAAAAAATTTGGTTTATCCAAATGGAGATATAGTATATTCTGAATGTGTTGCAATGCATTTCTCTTCCATATACCTTAATGCCCCTGTGGTTGCTATGAATTATTTCCTATGATAATGTCCTAGCTGCCTGTGTGATTATCCTACTTCATAGTCACATCACTAATCTTTCTACTATGGCTCCTTTTGGGTTAGGCCTGTGTGGATGACCTCTTTGATGCTTTCCATCATCTGTATTAGGGCTCGATATCACACTACACTTGATATTAGATATATTGTTTAAATTCCATTCAACAAATAAGGTCTGATCCTTTATCACTTGTGACAATTGTTTCTGGTAGCTCTATTAAGAGCTTCACAGTCTTGGCTATATTGAATATTAGGTTTGAATAGGAATGAACCCAACATGATTTTAGGTAAGGCTGACTTACATATATGGTCACTGATATCCTATATTGCACTGGTGCATCTGATATAATCACTTTAGACTGAAACCAGTGTAGATTGTTAGCAGAGGATAAAGCAATGGCCTGTATCACCTTGCGTCCTCTCTGATTCCAGATAAATGATCTAGAACTATTGATCTCACAGCAATAGCCGTGGTTGGTAAGAGAAGGTACTGAAAGTAATCTGTGAGCAGAGTCAGGTGCATACCAAACTTCTTCAAGACAAACTGTAGGAGGAGTAAATCCTCTGTTGATCTGTTGGATAAGAATGGTTCCAGATCCGTGCATGGATACCTTAGATCCATTGGCTATGGAAGCTTGACATACTTCCATGCCTAGATGTACAAAATCTTCAATTAATGGAGATAAGTGGTCTGTACATCCACTGTCAATCATTCAATGAGATCTGCTGAAGGCAGACTTCTTATCACTCTGAAGCATATTCGCTTCAATATAATAGCAAAGGTATTGGTTGGATTCCTCATCATAGAACATATCTATGTCCAGATCTGTTACTCTATAGGTACAACCACTATCACGTATAGGAATATTTCCTTTGTGTGTTTTCCTTTTGGATGAGTAGTCTCTACCACGTTGATTCTCCTCTCATTGTAATGTATGAAAATGAGCATTGCTCAAAACTAAACCTCCTAAAGATAGAACAATTTTGTTCTTCTTATTCTTCTTTTCTTTTGTGTCTCACTTTTGAAGCAGTAAAGGGTCTCATTGCAAGGGCAATAGTTCTTGTCTCTTAGACGGTTGAGCTCCTGAGTTTGAGACTTTAGAAAAAGGAGCGACACTGAAAGGAACTATTTGCATGATTCATACCTATATCATCGGTTTCTTCGATTTGGATGGTTTTCTCCACATCCATGTTATCTTCTTTATTCTGATGAAATGGCCAACCCCTTACTGATAGAGCAAGCGCTTGCTAGACAAGTATAAGCCTTAGACTGTGTATGAAGTTGGGAGAACTCCAAGAGAACAAGACTGAGATTCTCTGGAGTGGCAGTGAGCCTTATATACTATCCTACTATGTGTATACATGTTTGGTGTCTAGAACTGTATAGTACCTATATAAGGATATACCCTTTGACCCATGGTGCAAGGCTATGCTATAAGGCAGTGCTAAATGCTATACAAGCTGTGTTTGCTATGCGGGCTGTGTAAGGCTATGAGCGGAGATGAAGGAGGCTATGTGACATGCAGCTATGATCTGGTACAGCCTTTGGGTAAGATCCATTGGTCTGTGTGCAAGTCATGTGACTGGTTTAGGGTAGGCTCCTTGTAGACTTGTAGATGAGCTATGGTGAGCATAGTTAAGAGATAGGGGCTAGCAAGGAAAGTGGCCATAGCGAGTTAGGAAAAATAGAGAAAAATAAGGAAAAATAGGGGAAAAATAGAGGGATCGTAACACTACCCCTGCTCTATGAATTGACTTCCAGGCGATTGAATGGCAAGAGGTGTGACGGCATTTCCACAGCAGGCTCTGCAAAGTTAGTGAATGATGACAAGAAGTCATGTTGGAGCATGCGAATGCAGCAGGGCATGGCAGGGTGGAAGGCATGGAATTTGGCAATGGCATCCCTAGATCCTGATAGGTTTAGGAGGGGTTCCCATGTGCGATCTTCCTCAGTGTACCCTTTTCAATGAACCAAGTATTCTAGCCGATTGTGGCAGAAGTGTGAATCCACTAGATAATCCACTTCATATTCTATGTCATGATCCTCCATAACGGTGACAGGGCCCAGGCAGAATGTGGGTTGTCCTGGAAGTATGTCACAGTAAGGTTTAACTTGCGAGATATTAATGACAGGATGGATTCGCATAGAGCGGGGAAGATGGAGTTCCACCACATTGGTACTGACAAGTTTAGTGATTTCATAGGGGCCAAGCCACTTCTCACTCAATTTACGAGAGGCATGGGTAAGTCGGAGATTAGTGGTGGATAGTCACACCTTATCTCCCAAGGAGTATGATGGTGATGCCGAACGGTGTTTGTCAGCTTGGAGTTTCATGGCATCATGTGCTTTAGCCAGGTTGTCCCATGTCTTAGTGAGTACGTCATCAATACATGAGGTAAAATTGTTGGCGGCTGGTGTGGATGTAGTGGCTGGTTTGATTCCCATGTGTGGTACATAAGTGCACGTGATGGAGAAGGGTGAATGTCAGGTAGCTGTCTGTTGTTTGGAGTTGTAGGAGAATTGGGCTATGGGAAGCCAATCTACCCATCTATCTTGTTGATCCAATATGAACAATGTTGGAGGTCTCTATTCATCTGCTCTGTTTATCCATTGGTCTGTGGATGGAATGCAGTGGAGAGCCTAGGCGTTTACATAAGTCAGTCATAACTGTGGAAGCAAACTGAGGACTGTGGTCGGAGATGATGCTTCATGGAACCCTGTGATTCTTCCATACATGATGAAGGTATAACTGAGTGGTATCCATGGCAGAAGTGGTCTTATGACACAGTATAAACTCGACTTCTTTGGAAAAGCAATCAACTATGATGAGAATGGAGTCATAACCATCAGATAATGGGAGATCTGTGGTAAAATCAACTGAGATATCTTCCCATGGTTTATTTGAGGTTTCAAGAGGAAGAAGCTTTCCTGAAGGGGGTTGATTGGTACCTTTGAAGCGTGCGCAGCGGTCACACTGGTTAATGTAATCTTTAACAAGAGTGGAAAGACCATCCTAGATATAATGTTTTCTGATAAGGACAAGAGTCTTTTCTGTTCTGGGATGTCCGGTGATAGGTGTGTTATGGTGTAGATGCACAACTTCCATTCTGAGGTTGTCATGATCTAGTACAAAGATCTGACCTTGGTCATTTAGAAGTGTTCCTTCTTCAGTGGATGTCATTCCTTGACTTTCTAGTTTCAAAACTTGCACTCTTTGAGCATTATGGTAGCGGTTCTAATGCGTGAGAGCAGTTCTTCGGCATTGGTGGCAAGATGGACAGTGGTGGTGGTGATAGATGTTCCTGTAGACTGTAACGGGACTAGACTTTGATCGAGTACAACCTAGTTTATAGGTTGGACGAGGGAACTAATACTGATGACGAGGCGGCGGCGGGTGTCAATCACGACGAGGACGAGGACGGTAAAATCGTGGATTGGTAAAGAAACAATGAAACGATGTAGCATCCAATAACGAGGATGAGACGGCTAAGTGCAATGGTAGGGAATAGGAGTAGTAAACAAAAGTCCAGGCCCCAAATGGAGAGTAGACAAGTGAATAGGACTAAGGAAAAGACGACAGAAGGGAATGGTATATATATGATACTAAGGGAGTTTAGGGTAGGTCGTCTGAGTCCTAAATACTTGAGGGCCGGTGAGAGAAAGTCAATGACAAGGGAACATGAGGGAAACGCAAGGTAACCGTTGAGGCGTGACATCATAGATAAGACGAGAGTCTGGACCAGGTCTAGACTCGAGTCACATGTTGTCCCACGGTCACGTGACGAAGAAGAGCGGAATGTCACGTGATCTGAAAAAGGGGTAAGTCAGGTGACTTGATCACGTGACTGTGAAAGTGAAAGTTGTTAAGTACGATTAGGTGAAGAAAATGAAAAGCGTAGCATATGGGTCCTGAACTATAACACTACCCCCCATTCACCAGCTTCGAGATCCAGTCTCGAGTTGGTAAATTCCGAATAGGAGGGACCGAATGGAGAGAAGAGAAACGTGAATTGATCTTCGGAGATCCCGCGGATAGGACGTGGAGCTGTGGGATGAGCTGCGTGGAAGTCGTTGATAGCGTCTTAGGCGTGTTTTAGATTTACGGCGGGTTCCCAGGTGCGATCCACCTCATCCCATCCTTTCCAATGGATGAGGTATTGTAATTTTCTGCGGTATAAACGTGATTGGACGATATAGTCCACTTCGTATTCTTCGTGACGATCTTCTGTCACGGTAACGGCGTCTGGTTTGTACATGTTTTGTCCGGCTAGCGGGGCTTTATAGGGTTTAACGTGGGAAATATTGACGGTGGGATGAATGGAAACAGATGAAGGGAGGACGAGGGTGATGGCATTAGGGAGGATGGTGGAGATACAGTAAGGGCCAATGTATTTCTGGGTTAATTTACGGGCAGGATAGGGAAGGGAGAGATGATCCGTGGAGAGCCACACTAGATCACCGATAGAATACGTGGGTGCGGAAGAGCGTTTGGATTCTTGTGTGTGCGACATCCGATCGCGTGTTTTCTTTAGCATTTCACGAATTTCGTCATGGGAGTGTCCGAGGTTTTTAGCAAACGACCCCCCAGGGGTTTTAGTGGACGTTGTGGGTTCTGATCCCATGCGAAGCGCATAGTTTTGTGTGATCGTGAACGGCGAGGTTCTGGTTGCCGTTGAGATAGCGTTATTGTGCGCAAATTGGGCCATCTTTAACATAGATGCCCAAGAATCCTGGTTCTTTGCCACGTAGGCCCGTAGGTAAGCGAGGATTTCCCGATTGATCCGTTCTGTTTGACCGTCCGTCTATGGATGGTACGCCGTAGACAGCTTCTGCTGTATGCCCAGGACTTTCAGCAACTCTCTGGTAAACTCCGAGACGAATTGCAGTCCTCTGTCGGAAAGAATAGTGTTAGGAAGTCTGTGGAGACACCAAACGTGATCTCTAAATAAAGAAGCTAAGTCCGAGGAAGAAGTTGTTTTCATACAAGGAAATAAAACAATTTCTTTGGAAAAACGGTCCACGACCACCCCTATAGAATCAAAGCCAAGTGAAAGGGGAAGTCCGGTTACGAAATCAATAGAAATGTCCTCCCATGGATGGGAAGCAACGGATAACGGAAGAAGTTTACCTGCCAGTGGCTTTGACAAACCCTTCGTGAGGGTGTTATAGTTCAGGACCTTACGCTGCGTATTTTCACTTTTCTTCATCTTATCGGACTTAGTCGATTTTCACTTTCGCAGTCACGTGACCAAGTCACCTAACTTAACTCTCTTTAGGATCACGTGACATTCTGCTCTTCGCCGTCACGTGACCGTGAGACAACATTTGACTCGAGTCTAGACCCGGTCCAGACTCTCACCTTATCTATGATGTCACACCTCACGGTTACCTTGCATTTCCCTCATGTTCCCTTATCTCTTTCATTCTCACACCGGCCCTCAAGTATTTAGGACTCAGACGACC
>JBBPRT010000296.1:0-14556 GCA_038093175.1 Boletus hoseneyae
CGTGAGGCGTGACATCATAGATAAGACGAGAGTCTGGACCAGGTCTAGACTCGAGTCACGTGTTGTCCCACGGTCACGTGACGAAGAAGAGCAGAATGTCACGTGATCTGAAAAGGGGTAAGTCAGGTGACTTGGTCACGTGACTGCGAAAATGAAAGTTGTTAAGTACGGTTAGATGAAGAAAATGAAAAGCGTAGCGTATGGGTCCTGAACTATAACACCTCCTCGCACCCTCACTGGATTGGTTTGTCGAAAGAAAAAAATACTGATCCAGGATGAAAAGATGTTTGTGTTTCATTGTCTCCCCTACAATCTCTACTCGGTCTGTCTTTTTTGCAGTTCTAGGTCATTCTATCGGATGCAGGTGTGCCCAGAGCAGTAGAATATAAAATTATGGATTTTATTCGAAGGCAGTGTACAAAGGTCATTTGTCTGCTACAGACCAAGGACATGATCCTAACACGAAGCTTATTATCTACGCTTGATATGTTTGTGGTTCAGTTTCTACTGGAATCTTCTGATCAGCTTTGTCCCTCTCAGGATGCCAATTTCATCATGCTTACACTCGCAACCCATACTTTTATGTATTGTAGAAGATATTTCTGCTCAGGACAAATCAAATGCTTGCCAGAAAGGTGAACAAAAGAGACATGTGTTGTCTCGCCTCACTTGTCTGATGCCCCGTCACGCCAACATGTGACAAACTGCCTTCAAAGTTCTCTGCCCACCCTGACTAGTAAATTGGCTTGTTGCTCAAAACTTACCAAGTTGGCGACTCATGACATAGGGGGACACAAAGCTCATAGTGCTAACCCGACTCGGATTACCAGTCTGTCGGGTCATGGTACGTGTTGCTTAACCTGAGCTTTGAATTTGATGATGACATTTCACTGATAACCAAACAGAGATGACGGTTCCAAGGACTTGGATGCGGGATATGGAGCAAACCGCGCACTATTTTGGAGGAGCACTTGATAACGTTACTCTTTTGTAGGTCCGTCCACCAATCAGAGTTCTCAAAAGCTGATGGAAAAAAGAGCGATAAGGATCTAAACCGCTGCCTCTCTAAACCTGGTGGGCCAGAATACTAGTACTAATACAGTTAACTCTGATGAAACCACACAAACCTTCTAATCCTGTGCAACCACGTTTGGTATCGTAATCAACAGACCAATTCGAGTGGTCCCCACCCCGACTGGGATCAAACTGGCCCATGGCGCCAGTGCCATTCTTACCCCCCACCTCCCTGCCAGCGGTGAGCTACATGTAGATGTGTATTGTGCATTTACTCACAGTTGTATTCGCAGGACTCGTGTTTTCTCTAATAAGTGGCCACTTCAAATGTGGAGCACTATTGTGTGGACGGTCATTTGATTCAAGTGGTGCACTCCTTCGTCATCGCTCAAGCTGTGTCTACTACAAGCAACAATCCGCTGCCACTTGAGCCAGTCTTCACCGCAAACGTCCACTACTACATGCCAATGTGATGACTAACCTGAATTCAGCTGCGAAGAGGGCAAAACCAGACCAGGCTGAGGTACCAGTGAATGTAGGTGAACTTACCATTATGAATATTTTGTGCATCTCACTTTGTGTTAGGATCTTATTTCTCTTCACTTACTTTTCTTTCACATTTCACACTATCACACATTCCAGACCGCTCTAGAACTATGACGTAGTATGACATCATACCTCATGGTAAACATGAGTAAGCCTTGAGGCCTGTAGTATATAAGTAAGGACATCCTGTAGTAGTTCCCCACTTTCAGAATATTCTATCCTTCTTGTGCAAACCATCACTCTTCATGTGGTCCATAAGTTGTGTCCTAACAGGTCTGATGCTACGCACCTCGCGCAGTTTGGCAGCGCATCTGCTTGGCCAGTGTACTTGTTCTGTGGGAACCAATCCAAGTACGCCCGAGCTAGCCCCAACTCGGGGGCATGTCACCCCGTCGCATTCATTCCGACTGTAAGATTTACTTAATATGCTCATTGATATCTCGCAACCATTCTGATTCAGCTATCTCCAGTTACCCCCAAAGCATTGTCAAATTCATGTCTGCTATCTCGAAGAACAAGACGTTCCATGACATCCTGGCCCACTGCAAGCGGGAACTCTTTCATGCCGTGTGGAAGATCCTACTCGATGATGAGTTTGTCGATGCCTACCGCAATGGCATCATTATCAAATGCTATGATGGAAAATATCAGCGAGTCTTTCCCCGTATATTTACATACTCAGCAGATTACCCTAAGAAGTATGTCCCCATTCCAACTTCATGCAGAGTACGAAAGACTGAATAAGTGGTTACAGGGTTTTGCTAGCCACAATTCGAGACCAGGGAAATTGTCCCTGTCCACAGTGTCTTATCCCTAAGGCTGAGTTTCACCGCCTTGGCCTCCTATCCGATATGGCCCATAGGGTTTCTAAAGTATGTTCATATATTCGCGACAAAGTTGCTGCTGTACATGCTGCTATCTACCACTCTGGAGTACCAATCAAAGGTTCAATTCCAGAGGCACATCTTAAAGAAAAATCGCTAGTTCCTACTTTTGTGAGTCGGTTCATCGATATCTACAACTACGTGTCCTATACTATCTGATAGAATACATTCGCGGACAACCTTGGATCACTGGGATGCAATATTTTCACCATTCTCGCTGTTGATCTCCTGTATGAATTTGAATTGGGTGTATTCAAATCCATGTTCAAGCATCTTCTCCGATTACTATATGCTATTGACCCGAGAGTGATACCAATTCTCAATGATCGGTGAGTCCCAGTGTAATTCTTTCATCTGAGGATTCCTCATACAACTTTCCTTCAGGTTTCATCAAATATCCTCGTTTGGGAAGAATGCTATTCGCCGATTTCCTCCTAATGTCACTGAAGCTCGTCAATGCACGGCTCGGCACTTTGAGGATGTCCTCCAGGTATGCCACAAAGCTTGAAACTCGTTATCCAAACATATAACAAGTACAACTAGTGTGCACACCTTCAACCGTGACGTACGACTCGTGAGCAAAATTGCTACAACTGACTGCCAGACAGCGGCCGTGGTAGTGGGTTGCAGACGATGCTGACAGCTCTACCTCATCTAGATTTCCTGACAATTATTAATAGGAAGATGCTGAGAAAGAGTCGAGAAACCTGATTAAACCAACTTTACATACATCTTTCGAACATGCTAGGCTTGTCACGGTGGGTGTCATCTGTGCCCAAGTGACACAGGACATGTGCCAAAGTGACTTCTAGTCAGAAGGTAGATATCCACTTCGTCGTCACTGCTCTCACATCCAATCTTCTACTCTCACGAGAAAGATATTCGACTTATCATTCACTGTGCCACATGGTTTTTTCAATCCTCAGCGATGGTCGGTATCCGAACCACGCTGCACGATGGGATTTCGCCTCCACAAATGTTTCACCTATATGAAATCTGCTGGTATATATAGCATCATATCTTGCGATTCCATGGGAATCATTCCTTCTCTGCATCTGTTTATCTGCAGCAATTGATGGGCTGGTACATCTCGACTATCCTTCTGGCAGGGGTGGTGCCACTCACAGTGGCGATCCTGGATATAACTCTGTGGTTTCTTCAACACCGCATCGAAGGGAAAGGTTATCCTCTCCTGCCTGGTCCTACCCCACTGCCACTCTTAGGCAGTATCCATTCTGTCAATGCAAAACTACCCTGGTTGACGTATACAGAATGGCGCGCAAAGTATGGTATGTGTAGTTGAACAACCCGCGTACGCGACGCTCACTATTTCCTAAGGTGATATAATCTACGTTCGGCTATTGGGTACCGACTCTATTGTCCTGAACTCTACCTCGGTCGCCATGGAGCTACTCGATAAACGATCAAAGCTATATTCTGATCGTCCTTTTTTTGTGACCCTCAAACCGTGAGCCTTTCATGTCACTAGGGAAAAATCAACTTGGATGATTGATATCCTCACTAGCTTTGGACAGGATTGCAACTTTGCTTGGGCACCATATGGTGAACATTGGAGATTGTGCCGCTGAATATTCCAGCAGATATTCCATGCAAATGCTGCCATTACCTTCCACCCAATGCAACTTCGAAGAGCCCAAGAACTGATTCGCAATATCATTGACGATCCTAACGAGTATCATTCTCATTTTAACACGTAAGAACATGGGTCAACACTGAATAGATATTGCGATAACCTGGACACATCCAGGTTTGCTGCTTCAGTTGCCATGTCTGCAGTGTATGACTACGATCCAATTCCTCGGAATGATCCCATGATATCGATCATCAACAAGTACCTTGAAACATCCTTGCCAGGACTGGCCCCCGAGAAAGTACTCCTTGTAAAGATTTTCCCTTTTTGTAAGGCTCCCTATGGTTAAACCAAGAACACGAATCACTGATACTATTTTGTTAAGTACTGCATATGCCCGATTGGCTTCCAGGGTCGTGGATCAGACGTGAGGCAAAGGAGGCGTATGCATGGAGAACTAAGATGGTCGAGACGCCATATCAATACGTCCAGAAGCGCATGGTAAGTCTCACGGATAGTTCAGGGGTGATGACCAGGAGCTGCTGTAGGAATCCAATGACAATGTGAACAGTGCGATGGTATCAGACCACATCACTCGGATGGAGAAACTGAGCGGCTCGCATAGCTCTGAATATGAGACTGCTCTCAAACATGCATCCGCGACTGCTTTTCTAGGTAAGGTCTTGCTAACGTGGAACAAATGCAAATGTTAGATCTTACGATCTGTCTACACAGGGTCAGCAGAAACGGTTTGTATAGGGTCCATCAAGGTCTGATGTATTGCTTACAGATTTACAGTCAAGTTCAGCATTGATGACGTTCTTGCTTACAATGGTTCAGAACCCTCGGATTTGGAAGCATGCTCAAGTGGCAATTGATACTGTTGTTGGCACTGAGAGGCTCCCAGAGTTTGAGGACAGAGAGTCCTTGCCATATATTGATGCCATTGTGCGAGAAACATTGAGATGGAGACCAATTGTACCGATGCGTGCGTGCTAGGACTTGGATTTTGTTCCAGAACGATCCTAATTATTCTCAAGTCATTCCGCGGGTCATTACATGTAGTGACACCTACAATGGTTATTACTTACCGAAAGGTATGCATGTCGTACATCTGTATGCTATCTGCTCGTCTAAACGAGGGTATCATCAGGGGCGACCATCTTCGTGAACGCCTGGTATGCTCTCCATGGACTCGAGAAAGCTGCATAAGAGTTATTCACTGGTTGCATAGGGGAATGTCACGCGACGAAGCTCGGTACCCAGATGCAGAGAAATTCATACCTGAAAGATTCTTGGATGGCGAAGGAAAGTTAACAGACAACGACCCTGGCGAGTTTGTCTTTGGATTTGGGAGGTGAAGATGTCCAGGTAACATACTACACTCCAAGTACAAAGTATAAGCTGACACAACACAAATTCCCTCTATCATATCCAGGCCGACATGCTGCCGATGCATCTCTGTGGAGCGCCATCGTGACAATGCTGGCTACGCTTGATTTTAATCTTGCCAAGGATGCAGATGGAAATGATATCACATTCGAAGCAACATTTACCAGTGGGGTGACTGAGTATGTTTGGATAGTTTTTGTTCTTGGTTTTCGGTCCCTGACCTGAACAATTTTAGCCATCCCAACGTTTTTCCTTGTCAGCTCACTCCTCGTGCACATGTCAGCAAAGAAGCGCTTGTGGTATGAATTGGTATGGGATCTAAACACCTCGTCCGTGGCCAAGATTGACCGATGGACTATAGGCATTTTTGAACGGAGTGTTTCAGTACTGTGGTGCATTTCACTGCTGGAGAAGTTGGATGGCATATCCCCATGGTCGAGAATGGCTCGAGTGTCATATTTCTCATGACCGACTCTTTGAAACACGGTGCTCAGCGGCCGTGTGAGAAACCACGTTACGATTGCCCGTCCGCTCAGACGCGCCTATGTCGGTTTCCTCTCGCTTTGATTCTACAGTCCGAGGGGATCCTTGGCCACGGCGACATAGTGCCAGTACGGCCTTTTGGTTGGCCCGTGGTCATGTACGACAGCATTCTAGTATGTCTACTTTCGCCATATGCCATGGTCTATCTGTAAGCGGATATTCGAATACCGTCGCGTCAGAGGGTTAGATGTGTGTTTTGCAGACGCCCTGGTCAGGGTAATGTGTGTAACCTTTTTTTTAAATTGTGTGCACGTTCACCTTGATGGTCATCTCGACAGAGGCAGTATATATGTTGACATATTTCTTATGAGTCTGGCAAGCACTGTCAGCGTACGCGTTGTCCTCGCACACCACACAATGCGCACCTAACGAGTCCATGGGTGTTCGATGGACGAATTCAAGGTCATCCGAGGGTTACCCAGCACGATAGAAACGGGAATTAGACTTTGACTGATTCTCAACTTCCAGACATGGACATTGCTTCTAGGTGCAGGGGAATGTGCGTGCCCCTACTCCACCCGCCAACGAGCAACGCTGTGCGTGACCAAGGGCACATAATGATGACACCGGTGAACGCCCCATGCGAGACATGTGTCCGATGACCATGTGTGGCATGGTTCCTCTATCTCACTGAGCAACTTGAACCATGGCAATATTCCAGCAATACTAGACATGCTTGGATGTAGCATTGGCGAGGACGCCATATGGATGGTACCATGGATTTCGTCGAATACGAATCTCATCCAGTTCACCTTCGCATCCCGAGTACACGACGTGTTCGCTGTAGCCCGAACCATCAAGGATGTTGTACTACTTTCTCCAGCTCGATTGGACGTCAAAATGGTCAGGTTTTGGAGGCAATGGGTCGTGTACGAGGTGCTTGACGAGTGACAACCAATGTTGGAAACAATGCTGGCCGATACAGTGACAGTGCCTCGTCGATGTCAGCACCTGGAAGTGGGGGTAGGACGAATGCTGTATCGGGGAGGACAGAGCCTCAGGTTGCTGGGGGTCGAGACCATGCATGTGAAGGTGATCGCGTGCGATTTGAACGGAGGTGGGGGCTTGGGTGAGGGGAAGGCAACGTGTTTAAATGTCTGGGTGTGTAGCTCACGCAAGAGCCCATCTACACGCCTGGCAGGAATGCTCAGGCGGATGCCGCAGTGGTACCAACCAACATTGCTGGCATGCTGTAATATCCATGGTCACATTGGGTAATGCATGGTATACGTTGTCGGCCGGGTCCGACAGGTGGAGGCTGCAAATGATTTTACTGAGCAGCCGGCGGTAAATTAGACTCGCGCAGCGGCAGCGTAGATTCTTGTTGGAGTCCCAACGATGCTGATGGGCCGCAGGTGTTCCAGCACAGCCTTCTTCGGCGATCAGGAGTTTTGAGGAACCGACCAAGACGCCCTCCTGCCCTCCGGCTCGTGAGTGCTATTCGTACTCGAATCCTTTGGCCTAGGCTTCTTGCTGAATGGATCCCTTGATTTGATGTTGTGTGATGGGGGGCAGTTGATCGTTCCCGACGAGGTGGTGGTGGTGCAGCAACATGGTGGGGGGGCCGATGGCTCTCGACAGACTCGACGAGTGGTGGCAGTGGTGCAGCGGTATGGTAAGGGATCGCCGGTGGTTGTGGACTAGGAGGCAGTGGAAGCAGTGCAGCAGCATGGCGGGGGGATTGCTGATCATCGATTCTGGACGAGGAAGCGGCGACAGTGGTGTGGCAGCAAGGCTGGAGGACTTGATTCACACTACATAAGTAGTGTGGATTACAGTAAGGGGGCAGGCAATTGTTGTTACCACTACAAAGGAGAGGGCGGAAGGGTGCAAAGGGGAGGGGGGACGTGATGGCGAGAGGTGACGGCGCGAGGGAGGTGCGAGGTGAAACCGGATGAGACCTTGAACAAGTACAACCTAGTTTATAGGATGTACGCGTGATCTGATAGAGACGACTGAGGACGATGAAGTGTCGTAGACGACGACGAGGACGATATTGGAATTTGTTGTGGGTATTGTGACGAAGTAGTAGCGGAGCATCCAATAACGGGGATGAGACGGCAGAGATGAGGATAGTTTTTATGAGAGTGGTAAACAAATGTCCAGGCCCCAAGGGAGAGTAGACAAGTGAATAGGACTGGGGAAAGACGACAGAGAGGTACAGTATATATATGATACTATGGTGCTTTAGGGTAGGTCGTCTGAGTCCTAAATACTTGAGGGCCGGTGTGAGAAGGGAGAAGATAAGGGGACATGAGGAAAGCACAAGGTAACCGCGAGGCGTGACATCATAGATAGGGCGAGAATCTGGACCAGGTCTAGATTCGAGTCACGTGTTGTCTCACGGTCACGTGGGAGGTCACGTGACTAAAAAGAGCAGAATGTCACGTGATCTAAAGGGGTAAGTCAGGTGACTTGGTCACGTGACTGCGAAAGCGAAAATCGACTAAGTCCGATAAGATGAAGAAAAGTGAAAATACGCAGCGTCAGGTCCTGAACTATAACACGAGGGAGGCGGGGGGGTGAGGGGCATGAAGGAGAGGGCGAGAGGGCGCTGTGCTGGCGAGAGGGGGAGGCGAGGGAGAGGGCAAGAGAGGGAGGCGAGGGAGGCAGGGGTGCGAGGGGCATGAAGGCGACGGTGAGGGATGGCGAGGGGAAGGGCGTGAGGGGGACGTGAGGGGAGACACGAGGAAAACAGTGAGTGGGGGGGGCAAGAGGGACGACAAGGAGACAATGCGATGGGGGGACGCAAGTGAGGGCAAGGGGGGCGTGGGTGAGGGCACGCTTACCTGTCTCATCCTGTGCTTACCTGTCCCTCATCGTCATATTGGGTGTGCGAATGTGCAGGAGGGGGGGACAAAGACGAGTTGATGGGCATGCTGATTTGATGGGATCCCTTGGAGGCAGCATGGAGTCGTGGTCGTGGACTTGGCAGAAATAGTTAATAAATAAAATGGCGCGAATGTGTCGCATGAGTGCAATGACCTGGTGACCACATCAGGTCGAGAATGAATGCAAATTGGGCACTCGTGCATGCATGTGGCAAGCCATGGACCCACCTCGAGGTGTGACCAATCAACGATGCAGCCCGTCTAAAAGAGGTATGCGCAAGGCAAACCTTGCGCTTACCTCTTTTAGACGGGCTGGTCACCAGACTAGGTCATGACTAATGACAATTATGACCGCTATGACTCGGAGCCATTGTGTAGAGATTTTCATGAACTTGAATTTGTTGAATTCTACTCATTCGTCAAGCAAGGTTTAGGCCAACCACCGCCGTCGACATTTTCAAGTTAGTAATGACACACGAAACGAGAAGCACGGCGGCCAGGCACAAGCGTCGACGACCACAACCCCAAGTTACCGGGATTTCCTAAGCGCTCGATGAGTGCTCAATGAGCGGCAAGGTGCGGTACAAGGGTGCTCTACTCCAATCAGAGTCCTTGCTAAGCCCTCGCTTAGCCTCGCGAAAGCCTTTAGAAGCTCAACGTAATAACTGCTCCCTCAGGCTCCTGATGAACAACCGCTCGGCAGGCGGAGTTGCTTAAAAATTCTGTGTCCAACCGTGACGGCCCTCTTGCCAACTCGTCCTGAACAACTACGTACTATGCCTCCACGTACAAAATCAACGAAGAAATCCATCGCATCCACGGGCAGCTCTAACGCGAATCCAGCCTTGGATAGTTTGGTTGTGAAGACTCAAAACATCGATTCGCAACTGGCGAACGCAGTCATCGGCCATGCGAAAATGGAGATAATCGACAGGAATGTTGAGTTTGGAAGATGGAACCCCCGTGTTCTTGTCCCATCAGAGGCCACATGTCTATTTGAATCATTCCAAACGTTGGGTATGTATAGGTTCGCACTGACAAACACAATCCCCATCGTTGTGAGCCGGGAACACATCGTTGAGGGGTCTTGTGTCGAGGTTGGATCAGGCCAACCATGGAAAGACGACGGGTCACATCTCCCCACCCTCCAGTTCACCTTTGACAAGGACTGTCCAGCTGAGGGTGGAGTAGTCGACTTGAAGAAAACACCTCCTATCCTTGTCGCTGGGGGCCGTCATAGACGAGAGGCGTTGAGGCTGTGGATGAATGACAAGAAAACGATTCACAGCGAAGCAAAACGTCGCATTCGTGAGTTAGAGAGGACAGAGGCAGAAGACGATATTCACAAGAAGGAGCTTGAGTCCGAGCGGGCGCGCCTCAGCTATGTAGAAACACTGTTGGCCAACCAGGGACTGTGGGTGGTCACTATTTACGATATAGGTGAGTCGCGATTCATATTATAACTTTGTGCTCTGGTCAATATATCTCACACAATATCTTATTTCAGATGCGATCAAGCCTGAGTCGACATCGTTTCTAGGTATCCAGCTATCTCAGAATGCCCGCAAACACGTTTACACTGAAGGAGCTGAAGAAGGCCTCATCCAGCAGTTCGTCTCCCACTCCGCATCAGGGGAGATATGGACTACGATCACCATACCAAGTTCTACTCGCACTACCCACTTGGCCTACCGACAGGCCAATCTTCTTCGCCAAGATTATATCTGGGACCTTTTCACAACACTGCTCCTCCCTGCCGGAGAGAACTATCATTATCAACATTCTGTGTTCTTCAAGCTGAAGACCTTAGAGAAGGATCTCCTGTCGATACGTGGTGGAGTAAGTACATTACTCTTAGGACTTTCCCGGGGCCATTTTTGCGACGGCAAACTAAACGTCCATAATAGCTTCTTTCATATGTTGTGATCAAACTCGAAGAGAGACTCCAATTGTGTTTTAACACAGTGGATCTCACGCTCGATGAGGTGAATCGGCTACTGCGATCGGGTGTTGGTCGCAATAGAGAGGACAAAAAAGCGGCACAAAGAATGAACGAGATCATGCAAGCTCTAAAATCAGCAACGCCAGTGAAGAAGGCGATCACCGATGATCTACGTTCGCGTCTTGACAAAGTCTTCGTCAGCCAACTCCTTCCTGTATGTAGCACCTCCAACTTCGGAGATCGCAACGATCCAGTTTGGACCGACGCGTTCAACGAATATGCCCGTTGTGTTGTCGACACCATCGCCACCTACGTTGACGAAATGAAGAAGCTCGGACGGATCGACCGTTGCACCAGCGATGTCATCAAGTCCCTCGAGACGTGCGCTGCCAAGGCGACCCTCATCTTGAGGCGTTTCAAATACTCCTACGATCTGGTAGGATTTCCATTCATGTCGGCCTCTGTGTGGTCCCCTCTTTCGAAGACGTTACAACGAGTTGAGAAGAGCCTACTAGAGGTGAGTGGCAATCGATTCTACAGAACTTGAATAGTACGGTTCTCAATGCTGACATAATTGTGTTTACAGATATCGTCTTGGTTCAATCCCCTCCTCAATTGTCACATGTTGATGAAACGAAATTGGAATGTTGGGTCTGCTACAGCCGAGATGTTCCGCTGCATCGCGTCACATCGTACCATTGAATGGGAAAAGGTCCAGCAAGCCCACGGATTTGTGAGTATATTATACTTCGGCAAAGCCTGGGTTCATTGTGTTCACCTACTCTCACAGTTCGCAAATTCTATCTTCACTTTATACTCAGCCCTCCTTCGCATGGAGTCCCAGCTCGAGCGTATTGAACAGCCTCGCCGGTTTTCGACAGCTACGACCGTCAAGATGTTCTTCAAACTTGGCGAATCGGCGGGAGGGAGTGCAGGTACCAGATCATCGAAACGTTCAGGGAAGGGGAAAGGTGCTGCAAGAGACGATAATACTGAAGACGATGAGGACGACGACATTGCTATTGCTGCGCAGATCGACGCTGAAGAACAAGACAACGAACTGCTAGAGCAGACCAAGGATGACCCCCGTCGAGAAGACCTCTACAACGAGATCATGATGCTCGACAATGTTCTCAAGCAATCTGTCAAAACAATCAGAAGTTCTCAGGCTCAACAGCCTCCTCCCCGCAAAACTTGGCTCGCTCCATGGAGGAGGAGCACCCTCATCCCGAATATGTCCTCTTCGCGTCTACGTGAAATACTCAACAGCCACAACGTAGATTGGACTCAGTTTTCGTCGAATTCGGAGGCCCGCGCTCGACGCGAGCTCCTCGCCATCAGCATCATGGAATATTGCGCTATTGCGTCCTATCGTCAAGATCTCCTTGACGACACGTACGGCGCCACTGCTCATGTGCGGGCTATCTTAGAAAGATGCGCCCACACGACATTCGTCGCTGGGTCTGGTTCCATCCCTCCCGGTCCACAACAAATGAAGCATCCCAGCAGCCCAGACCGTTGGATCGAATCGGTGAAGACCCTCCCATGGCCGGACGCCATACCTTTCGACTCACACATCTCTGCAAATATCGACTTTGACATCCGGGATGAGCAAGCACGAGACATCAAGCTCGCACGGAAGAAACGTCAGGGCGAGGCCATACAACGTGTAATCAACGCCGTTCAGAGGTGCGAATCTGCATGGATGGATGGTAACCCCGATCTTACAGCTGCATCGAAACCGGCAATCCATCCGAGCGTTCACAGTATCCTTGTCCAATTGGCAGAGGTGAGCATGCCTCACTCTTTCGGTTCTTCGTTTACCGATCTCGTCAAAGACACTCTCCCGGAACGCATACATTCACCGGGAGCCTGATGTCCCTCAGCGTACTGTGTTCGACAGCGGCATCCCCGACTCAGACTCGGAGGGGTTCAAATTCAAGTTCAGAGGCACCAGCATGGAGATCTCCCCCGAGGATAACGACGGCAACAAATCTAACATGTTCATATTCACCATCCAGGAAGAGAATGAGCGTCGTGATGCTCGAAATGCTGAACGTGAAGAACGGCGCAAACGCGCGCTCATGGGAGTCTCAGCGTCTCAAGACGTTGGAAGTATGCTTTCCTCAATTCTACTGTTGACATTATTGTATCTCTGATATATCGGACTGTTTCACGTGTAGGGCTCACTGAACAAGTGTCAAGACAAAGTATCAGCGATGTCGTGTCTCAGCCGGGTCCTCGTACGTCCCTGTTTTTCTCTTCCAATTAATGTCTCGTTGACATACTTCTGATCTATCTTTAACGTGTTCAGGTGGTGCGGGCGCATCATCATCCGGGTCGTCCTCTGCGGCTGGCGGATCTCAGGGTTCCGGTGCTACTCAAAGCCGTCATAAACGTGTCCAATCTGGATCTGTTTCTTCCGGGGGTGGGATCAGGAGTCGTGAGTTTTCTTTTTCTTTTCCTTTACTTTTAGTACACTATTTCTGATATTTGTTATTGCTCACTCTAGCCGACCGCCCCTCTCGCACCATAAAACGGTCTCGTCAAGCTCCGAATCCAGATGTTCCGCCAGTAGAAAGCGATAACACGGAAGAAGATGGCCAGGCGGTTTCCATGCAGCCGAGTCAATTTCTTAGTTTCGCTTGATATACTCACTGGCATGATGTCCTTGAGCCGCGCTGTACTCACATTTACTGTAATCCGATCCTTTGATGGTCCAGATCTTCCTCTGAGTCCATGGAGTCCGGCTAAAGGCTGTCTTTTGAGCTGGAATCATGATTTGTTGGGGTACTGATTCGAGAACTTGAATTCGGGCCTTCTTGTTTGAGATATTCGAAGAATGAACCGTACAATGAGTTGTATCAACCCTAATTGTGTAATCAACATAAGTCGTGGCACTATGGAGCTGTAAACCCCACTTAAATCCTCAACTTTTTTTTTCCCGTCCCCCTCAACTTTTTTTCCCCCCACTCTTCAACCTTTTTTTTTGACCCTCAACTTTTCTTTCTCGCCCCTCAACTTTTTCTTCTGTTGTGGCGTGAACATTGGTTTTTGGGAGTGAGACAACTAGTATCATGAACTACTACATAGTACTAGCATTAAGCACCCTATCTGCCTATCGCTTCGTAGTGTGTTCAATGAATGACTCCTCTTCTCAGACATGCCAACTCATCGCCGCCATCCTCCATCTAGGTAACCTCGAGTTCACCGTCGACCGCAGCCGTGACATGGATGCGGCTGTCGTCCGCAACGTGGACGTCCTTGGCATTGTTGCCGATTTTCTTGGCGTGCAGGCTTCGGTGCTTGAGAACGCCCTCTCTTACAAGACCAAGCTCGTCAAGAAGGAACTTTGTACGGTCTTTCTCGACCCCGATGGCGCCTCAGATAATCGTGACGACCTCGCAAAGACCCTCTATTCTCTCCTCTTTGCGTGTCTCAACAAATATTTCAACCAACGCCTCTGCCGTGACGACTTCGACACCTTCATCGGTCTCTTCGATCTTCCCGGCCCCCAGAACATGACCAGTCGTCCAAATTCCCTCGACCAGTTCTGCATCAACTTCGCCAACGAACGGTTGCAAAAATTTGTCCAGAAACGCATTTTCGAGTTCCATGCCGACGAGTACCAGATAGAGGGCATCTCTCGTTTCGTCCCTTCTCTACCTTACTTCGATAATGCCGAATGTGTTCGGCTTCTCCAGAACAAGCCTGGTGGCCTCATCCACATTATGGATGACCAGGCTCGCCGGTCGCACAAGAAGACAGATCACACGATGGTGGAGGCTTTCGGCAAGCGCTGGGGAAACCACT